>VDFB02086081.1:77727809-77885613 GCA_007258455.2 Sequoia sempervirens | reverse complement strand
GGTTCAGTTCAGATGAAACTTTGAATAAGTAATGGTTCTCACAACAACCGCTCACAAATATGTTATGCTCCTCAACTAATAAATCATTTAAATAAGCTTGCATCTTTAGACATCCCTTGATCCTCTTTGCACTTCACCACACCTCTCTTCCTTCTCCTTCCATATTCACACTTTTAAACTTCTTCTCCACACACCATCATCATCATACCTTTCCTCTTCAAAGAATCATATATATATATATATATACAAGTATATCTCATTCATCAATTAGGTAGGACTTATTAGATAAAAGAAAAAAAATCAAAAACACTTATCAACACCATATATGATTTAAAATAAAATTATCCATGTGGTGCATCATATCAAGTTAGTGTAGATCTATAGAAAACATCCATAAATTATATCTAGTATTCTTAGTGTATGTCATACATTAGGTTAGCCAAGACTGGGAATTAACCACAAAAACTTGAAACCAACATACACTTCTCAAAGAAAACACCTTCTAAATCTAATATCACATTAGTTTCTTATCAAATTACCATCATAGAGAATACCACTAGAACCACAACATTAGAATTTTCTCCTTAAGAAAATGTGGAGTCTCCCACATAGATATGCATAGTAGAGTAACACATGTAGAGTACATAGTTATGCTATGTCAATGATAACTTTCTACTCAAAACAAAAAACTTCTCAAGATCCTAAATATAGATTCTTGAATGAGACATAATAACATGGGTAACATATTAGAGTCATATATTTTCTTACAGTGAATTTCAAACTCAAAAACCAACACACTATTTCATCAGAAAATAACACTTTCAATAGAGAACAACTTCCAGTAAATCAAGCTTCCCATACAGTTGTCACTATGTTGACATTAAAGACAACATAGGAACAACTAGATCGATCCACATATATTTTGTGCTCATTTTGAAAGGCTCCATATTTCCAACAATCTCCCCCTTTTGAATTAATGGCAACAAGTATGTCAAAAACATTTTTTCGATTTAAGGCAACTGAATATTCCCCCTTTCAAAAATATTCTTCAAATTTTTTTTCCCTCTATCTATCTCTCTCTCCCACTTTTAAATCAATGGAAAAGGACTAGGTCAGGTATATATGTGTATGCATCAAGAATTAACCAAAAATATATAAACACAAAGAGAATTGTATTAACCTAGAGGATACCAACCTTTGAGATTCTTCAAGGTATCCTTCCATGAAGCTTTTCCTTCTTCCCATGTGTATTTCACACTTACAAGAGTCTTGTGTAATAGTTCAAGATTAGTCAAATACTCTATACTATTTGCTAAGGTATTTGGATTATGATTAATCTCTGATAGATTACCAATACTATCAAGAGCACTAGATATAGGAATGTGCTTGAGTTTTACCATATCTTTGAGTGCCACAAACTTCCTAATTACTTCTATTCTTTGATACTATAAAGAAAATGTTTTTTTCTAAGGCTACACAATGTAGGAATATCAATGATTATTTCTATGATCTTCCAATTTGTACATATCTACTTGAGTACTCATTCAAGTTTCACTCTTCCTTATTGTTGAAAGCATAAGGGAAGACAACTGAGAGGAGGGGTGAATCAGTTGTCACATAATTTCAAAACTCATCTAACTTATTAACCCTTATTCTTAGATCTGAACAATATCAATGAAAGCATGAATCAACAACACATTAGAAACACACATAAAACCAATATTTTTTACGTGGAAACCCTATTAGGGGAAAAACCATAGTGGAGGCCAGTCCACAAGATTATAACTTGGTAAAATTATAATGAAAATGAAATATGGGGAATGCACATGCATTCAAGAACACTACCTAGAGCCCACTACTCAATTACAAAGGAAGAAACAATGTCTTATAGAGAGATTTAGATTAATACCATTCGGATTTTGAACTGAGAAAATAGCATCTACTAATGCATGATTATAGTTCTAGTTAAGCACGTAAACAATTCTTCACTCTTATACACATTTCTTCACACTCTTCTCTACCTTTGAATGATATTTACTTATGCTCACACAAAAGAACACTCTAGCATACACTCACACACATTCACACCTTTTAATTCAAATAAACAATTGCTCTTAATATCCAAAATAAGAATAATAAAATGAATATAAATGTTAGCCTAAAACATTAAAGATTATCAATGTGAATCAACCAAGGTCAGCCACAACTTAGTGAGGACCCAATTCAACATCTCCAACACAAAAACACTTCAATTAATTTCTCCTCAAAGATCCACAACATTCTTCAAACACTATGTCGGCCATGAACAAGAAAAATATAAACACACAAGAGAAAATCACCAACCACGAGCACAAGGATCAAAGCAAACATGTAAAGAGAAAGAGCATGGCCTATAAATATCCAAAAGCATCACAAATCACAATAGAGGCATCTATAATAATTGAACTAATAGAAATAGCATCATCTTCAATCAAGAGCACCAATTGAAGAAACAAAAAAACTATCAGAATGAAAATCTTCATAACTCAATCAAAACTTCACGCGGGTCTCTGAAACTCGACATGGATAAACTAGATATACTCAACAAAAAACCATTTATTCCATAACCTCTAATTTTCAATTTATAAAACATACTAATATACTTCACTTCACTTCACTACTAACAACCTACAACTCATTTATTCCAATTTTCTCAATATTCTCGACATATACAGCTTCAAATGAATTAATTCTAATATTGTTGACATCAATGAAAACCACATATCAACAACACAACCAAAAAATAAAACAATATCCCCCTTTGGCATTGATGGAAACACGTGATTTGAAAAACACCATCAACACAACTAGCTCTTGACACTTACTTCCCCTTAGGATCTGACTAATTTTCTCCTCAACACTTTCACATAATGTTCTCCCCACAGGGCTCTTCTCCCTAGATAATCACTATTTTTCACATAACTCTTCTCCCCCTTTGATATCAATGAAAAAAATTTCTAAGCTTTGAACCACATATCTAAATTTCTAAACATCTAACTACTCCCCCTGAGTAGTAGCTACCACAACATCAATCTGAGTTAAGATATTACTATGAAATGCATGAACTTATGCAAAGAAATGCATCCTTAGTTTTGATGAGGGGTAATCACCCCTAACTTCCCTCTGAGATACTCAAAAGTATCCTTAGGCAATGGATTGGTAAAGATGTTAGCAATCTGCTCCTTAGTAGGAGCACACTCCAGTCTAACTTCTTTTTCACTTACCTTATCCCTCAAAAAGTGAAACTTAATAGATATATAATTTGTTTTTTAATGCAACACTGAATTCTTAGAAATATTAATAGAATTTGAATTATCACAGAATATAGCACTAGGCTCATCATATACAACTCTAATATCCTTTAGCATCTACTTCATCCATAATACTTGAGTACAATTATTAGCAACAACAATGTATTTGACATATATAGTAGACAATGAAATGACATTCTACTTCTTACTTAACCATGAAATTAGCTTCTTACCTAAGAAAAAATGCAACACCACTAGTATATTTCTTGTCATTCACATTTCCTACCCAATCAGCATCAATAAAGGCACTCAAGGTAAGATCATCATCTTTAGGATACCATAGGCCAAGATCAATAGTTCCTTTCAAGTATCTAAAAATTCTCTTCACAATAGTCACATGAGATTCCTTCATATCAGCTTGAAATATTGCAACAATACATACATCATTCATGATATCAGGCCTATTTTGAGTTAAGTACAACAATCTACCAATCATTGATATGTATCTTTTCTGATTTTCTTTTCTAAAATCATCTTCTGTTGTCAACTTGCATCCAATCAACATGGGTGCACCAACTGGCTTTGAATATTCCATACTGAACTTCTTCAGTAATTTATTCACATACTTAGAATAAGATATAAAAATCTCTTTATCTAACTAAGTAATTTGTAATCCAAAAAATAATTTCATCTCACCAATCATAGACATCTCAAATTCATTTTGCATCTCATTAGAAAACTTCATGCACAAACCATCATCTCCTCCAAAAATGATATCATCAACAAAGACTTCAACAATCAAATATTTATTATGATCAATCTTGAAATATAGATTACTATTAGTAGTACCTTCGCTACATCCAAGCTTCAACAAATACTTGTCCAACCCGGTTGGTGCGGGAGCACCTTAAAGTCTTTTGGAAGGTATTAGTGATTTTTGGCTTGTAGGTGGTTCTAGCAAACCACCAAGGGAATACGGACTATGATATAAAGTCCCTAGGTTTTTTTTGAGAGTGTTTTATGGTAGGTTTGGCTTAGAGTCTTGAACTTTATGAGTTCCTAGACAAATCTTGGCAATTTGAGCATTTTGGCAATGTTGCCTTAGCAATTTGGCCTAAAAGTTGAAAAATAGCATTAATGTTGTTCTAAGTCTGAACCAAGGGTTATAGAAAGTGGGAGAAAGGTATATAAGGTCATCCAAACCCTAATACCTAGGTTGGAAGTTCATTTTCATGAATTGAGACTTGGAGAGCATTTTTGTGTGATTGGAATTCAACAACTTTTGAGTGCATTTTTGTGTTTGAGACTTCATCCAGTAAAGTATGGATTGAAAGGACTAACCTAATGCTTTGATTGTTTCATTTGTGTCATTTAATTACTATACCTAGCATTAGATTAGTCATTTAGACCAACTGGTTAAGGTTTTGCAAGTTTTTAGGTTTTTGGACTCACTGCCAGTTTGGGCAAGTTTTGTGAATAATGAGGCCCACTTGAATTCTCATGGATTTCCTCTCATGGTCACTTGAAATCAATTTGGGGACTATGTAAATAATTTACATACAGGTTTAGGATTCTTTGTTTGTAGGGGAAGTGAAGAAGCTATCAAGCACTAGGCGAGTGCAAGTGCATTCTGGCTAGCGGCTTGGAGAGGACAGCTGTAAAGAAAGCTGCTAAATGGATTGGTTTGTGCCAATAAAGAGCATGGGAGTGTGGGAACATTTATTCCAGACATGTGTGTGCGAGGAGGAGAGTTGAGGAGGTCATTGAAGCCCTCGAAGTTGGAAAAAGGAGCTAAAACCCTTGAAACCCTTGAAATTAGGGAGGTATGAGGACAATCATATGAATGGCCACTTGGGAGACCTTAAACCTAGTAAATATTGAATCCTAGGGTACCACTAGAAATAATATCAAAAAATATTTGGGGGTTGTTAAGACCGTTTTTGAGAAAAGCCAAGAAAACAAGTTCTAGGAGGCCTAGTTGGGGCAAAAGGCTACAAGGCCTAAAATGGATTTTTTCAAGAAAGCGATGGGAGAATGGTGAAAGAATCCAATGAGATGGATCAGTGTGGTGTCAAATAAAAAAAGAGACAGTATAATAGCCTTTCCCAGCCCCTGGAGTGGTTAGGACACTTTGGGTTAGTTTGGAGCCTAGGGAAGCCGACTGTCGAACTGAGAGTAATGGAGAAGAATTTGAAATTGGTGGATAGTCTTATGAGGTGAGAGGGTTTTAGGAGAGATCCCTAAATAGGGTAGAGAGGAATACCCTAGGAATACTAGAGAATAGGTCTTGGGAAAAACAAGAGCTCTCTTGAAAGGTAAGTCTCCACATCAAATTGGTATCAGAGCCATACAAGGCTTGGAAATTGAGAAGTGACTATCAGAAAGAATTGAATCCATAGGAGAGAACACCATGGTGACCAATGCAGAGCTAGCTAGAGACTTGATAGAGCAACAAGAAAAGAATAAGTTTCTTGAAGAGGCTAAGGAAGAGATGAAGCAAAAGCTAGAAGAGGTGGCAGAGACTGCAAGCAAGATGAAGGTACAGTTAGGAGAGGATAAAGATAAGGGTAAGAATCAAATAGAGGAAGACATAGAACCAAAACCTGATCCTCCATTAGGAGAGGAACCCTTCCTCAAAGCATTGAAGGTATCCCTATGTTCACAGGAAGAATGGATGCAGAGTTGGTTATGGAATGGATTGAGGGAATGGAGAATCACTTTGAATGCGATGGGATTACAAAGGCACAAAAGGTGAAGATAGCCAAATCAAGGCTAAGAGGACAAGCACTAACTTGGTGGAAGTTTCTACAAGAAGAAAGAGAGATGGAAGGAAAGAAACCCATAGGAATTTGGAAAACTATGGTGGCTAAAGTGAAGGAGAACTATCTACCTCAAGACTATGATATTCAATTGCACAAGAAGAGACAAAATCTCAGACAAAGCTCAACCTAGATGTAGCTGCATATACAGAGGAGTTCCAAAAACTAAGCCTTAGATCTAGAGTGCAAGAAGTTGAAAGAATCAAGGTTGCTAGGTATCTAAACAGTCTTAGATGGAACATACAAGAGGAGTTGAGTCTTTTCACACTTACTACCCTCCATAGCTGCTATCAAATGGCTATTAAGGTGGAAGAGAAACTGAAAAGAAACAAGATTCCAATACTAGAGGTAAAGGAAGAGGTAGAGACTCTAGAGGTGGACAAGAGGAGGTTTTGGTGGAAGAAGCCATGAGAACAAAGGTCAAGGGGATTCCAAGGTTGGAGAACAATCCCATAAGGAAAATAATAGAGGGGGATACAGATGTAGAAGCTCTAACAATGGTGGAAGAGGCAGATCAGGAAGCTTTGGGAGAAGTTCACACTTTTCTTCCATGAAATGCTACAATTGTGGACAATTGGGTCATCTGGCTTATAGGTGTCCAGACAAGCCAACATCTTCACAAGGTGAGAGGAAGATTACATATTTCCAAGAAGAGGACTGCTCTAAGAACTCAGAAGTAAGTTTGGATTCAGAAAAAGGAGAACTCATGTTAAGAAGGATTTTGATCAAAGCACCTACCGAGGATGAACACAAACAAAGGAGAGCTCTTTTTAGAGTCAAGTGCAAGATATAAGGTAAGGTTTGCAAGGTCATCATAGACTTAGGATCAACTGATAATGTCATCTTAGAGGAGGCAGTACAAAAGTTGAAACTCATCAAGATACCCCATGTGTGTCCTTACAAGGTTACTTGGTTGAACAAAGGGTAGAATATATTGGTCAATGAACAAGTTTGGGTTGAGTTTGTTATAGAAAAGTATCAAGAAAAGATACTATGTGATGTGTTACCAATGGATGCATGCCATTTTCTACTTGGAAGACCATGGAAATATGACAGGGAGGCAGTACACCATGGCAAGGAGAATAAGTACTCATTCAAGAAGGATGGAGTGACTTATAAAATTTAGTCTTTGATAGAAGAAAATACAGTGGAAAAGGCACAAACTAGTGCACTTTTGATGAGTGGAAAGGGATTCCTAAAGGACATAAAGGAGGAAGAAGGAGACGCATATGCAATCATGTTGAAGACAAAGGAAGAGGAGTTATCTAATCAGCTACCTATGATAGAAGAAGTGAAGTGACTGTTGGATCAATTTAGGGACATCATTTGTGAAGGTACACCAGCTACACTACCACCCAAGAGAGCAATCAGTCATCAAATAGACTTTATACCAAGAGCAACACTACCTAACAAGGCTGCATACAAGATGAAACCAGAGTAGAATAAGGAGATAGCAAGGCAAGTTCAAGAACTTTTGGACCAAGGACTAATCAGAAAGAGCATAAGTCCATGTGTTGTTCTAGTTGTGTTGGCACCTAAGAAGGGGGAGAAGTGGAGGATGTGTATTGATTCTAGGGCCATAAATAAGATAACCATTAGATATAGGTTTCCTATTCCTAGGATAGAAGATCTAATGGATTGTCTAGGGGGTGCTAAGTTCTATTCAAAAATTGGTTTGAAAAGTGGCTATTATCAGACTAGGATGAAAGAAGGAGATGAATGGAATCCAACATTTAAAACCATAGAAGGGTTGTATGAATGGTTAGTGATGCCATTTGGGCTTACAAATGCACCTAGCACTTTTATGAGGGTGATGAATGAGGTCTTGAAGGACTACATAGGAGTCTTTGTGGTTGTCTACCTAGATGATATCCTCATCTTTAGCAAAACAAAAGAAGAACATATGAAGCACCTAGAACTTGTGTTGAGAAAACTTCAAGAGGAGAAGCTCACCATAAACCTTGAGAAGAGTGAGTTCATGAAGCAAGAATTGGTCTATCTAGGATTTGTAGTATCCCAAGGGAACTTGAAGATGGAAAAAAACAAGGTTGAAGCCATTCTTAGCTCACCTACTCCAAAGACAAGGATAGAAGTTAGGAGTTTCCATGGATTAGCTCAGTTCTATAGGAAATTTGTGAGAAGGTTTAGTTAAATTTGTGCACCGGTTCTTGACACCACCAAAGGAGGACTGAAAAAAAGTTTGAAATCATCAATGAGGGAGATAGCTACCCAACCTATCTTAGTTTTACCAAGTTTTGACAAACCATTCATAGTAGAATGTGATGCAAGTAACATAGCAGTAGGCGCTATCCTAAGCCAAGAAGGTAGGCCAGTGGCATTCTTTGGTGAAACGTTGAATGAAGAAAAGTCTAGGTACTCATCCTATGACTTAGAGTTGTATGCTTTAGTGCAGGCTATTAAGAAGTGGAGGCACTACCTATTGCCAAAAGAATTTGTGGTATACATTGACAATCAGGCCTTAAGTTACATCAACACTCAAAAGAAGCTCAGTTTGAGGCATATGAAGTGGATGGAGTTTTTGCAGTCATACACTTTTACCATCAAGCATAAGAAGGGGGTTAACAACAAGGTTGTTGATGCTCTTAGTAGGAGGTTGCTTACTGTCCAAGAGATACAACTACAGAGCATAGGGGTTGAAGGATTCAAAGACCTATATGAAGGAGATTATGAATTCTCAGAAATATACAAGGTATGTACTAATTTTGAGAATCATTTTCACAGTGAATATGTTGATTACACTTTGCAGAATGGTTTATTGTTTAAGGGGAACCAATTGTGTGTTCCTATAGGTTCCATGATGGAGAATCTAATCCAAGAAAAGCATAATGGCAATTTGAGTGGTCACTTTTGTTTGAACAAGACACTAGACTTAGTGGAGAAGTTCTATTGGTGGCCTAAGATGCAAAGAGATGTAAGAAGGTATGTAGAGCAATGTGGAGTGTGTCAAAAGGAAAAGGGAACATCAAAAATTGCAGGTCCTTAGCAGACATTACCCATCCCAAATAGACCATGGGAATGCATAAGCATGGAATTCATAGTAGGTCTACCTAGGACACCAACTAGTTTGGATAGTGTGTTTGTCGTAGCGGACAGATTCAACAAGATGAGCCATTTCATACTATGCAGAACAACACATGATGCTAGTCACATTGCACACCTATTCATCAAAGAGATAGTGAGGATACATGGGTTGCCAAAGAGCATAGTTGCAGACAGAGATGCAAAGTTTATGGGACACTTTTGGAAAACTCTTTGGAAGAGGCTAGGAACCAACTTGTCTCATAGCTCATCATATCATCCTCAAACAGATGGATAGACATAGGTGATCAATAGGGTACTTGGAAACTTGTTGAGATGCTTAACTAAGGATTATGGACAAGGATGGGAACAATTGATTCCACAAGCTAAATTTGCTTACAATGATAGCACAAATAGAACAACAGGTAAGAGTCCATTTGAAATAGTATATGGCTTACATCCAAGGGGTGTACTTGAGCTTAGGGATCTACAAGGATATGAAGGGATCAGTGGACATGCTGATGATTTTTCTTAGTCAATGAGAGAGGTTCATGAGGATGTAAAAAATACATTGATAGAGGCTAATCAAAAGTTGAAGGCTAAGAGAGATGAAGGGAGAAGAGAATTACAATTTGAGATAGGTGATTTGGTGATGGTATACTTGAACAAGGAAAGGTTACATAAAGGTATACCAAGCAAGCTGCAAATGAAAAGGATAGGGCCATGTAAAGTGTTGGCTAAGTATGGGTCAAATGCATACAAGGTGGATTTACCCAAGGAGATGTCTATTTCTCCTATCTTCAATGTGAAGGACTTGGTGAAGTATAAAGGACCAGAAATGGATGAAGAATAGTACAATGCTAAGATAAACAAGGATGTGGAAGCACTCAAGTTACCAGATCAGATCATCCCACAAGTGGACAAGATTCTAGACTCAAGGGTGAAGAAGAAGACTAGGCACAAGACATACATGGAGCACCTAGTGAAGTGGATACATCAACCAGAGTCAGAGGCTACTTGGATAGTAGAATGTGACTTTGAGAAGCATGGAATTATTGAGGAACTCTTGACATCACAGGTTCCTTAACCTCTTTGTTGTAGGGGGAGAATGGTGCAGGAGCACCTTAAGGTCTTTTCGAAGATCTTAGTGATTTTTGGCTTGTAGGTGGTTCTAGCCAACCACCAAGGGAATAAGGACTATGATATAAATTACCTAGGTTTTTTTTTAGAGTGTGTTAGGGTAGGTTTGGCTTAGAGTCTTGAACTTTATGAGTTCCTAGACAAATCTTGGCAATTTGAGCATTTTGGCAATGTTGCCTTGGCAATTTGGCCTAAGAGTTGAAAAATAGCATTAATGTTGTTCTAAGTCCGACCCAAGGGTTCTATCACATGGGAGAAAGGTATATAAGGTCATAAAAACCATAATACCTGGGTTGGAAGTTCATTTTCATGAATTGAGACTTGGAGAGCATTTTTGTGTGATTGGAATTCAACAACTTTTGACTGCATTTTTGTGTTTGAGCCTTCATCTAGTCAATAATGGATTGAAAGGACTAACATGATGCTTTGAGTGTTTCATTTGTGTCATTTACTTACTATACCTAGCATTATATTAGTCATTTAGACCAACTGGTTAAGGTTTTGCAAGTTTTTGGGTTTTTGGACTCACTGCCAGTTTGGGCCAATTTTGTGAATAATGAGTCCCACTTGAATTCCCATGGCTTTCCTCTCATGGAAACTTGGAATCAAGTTGTGGAATGTTTAAATAATGTGCATATAGGTTTAGGATTCTTTGTTTGTAGGGGAAGTGAAGAAGCTATCAAGCACTAGGCGAGTGCAAGTGCATTTTGGCTAGTGGCTTGGAGAGGACAGTAGTAAAGAAAGCTGTTAAATGGATTGGTTTGTGCTAATCAAGAGCATGGGAGTGTGGGAACATGTATTCCAGACATGTTTGTGTAGGGAGGAGAGTTGAGGAGGTCATTGAAGCCCACAAAGTTTGAAAAAGGAGCTAAGACCCCTGAAACCCTTGAAATTAGGGAGGTATGAGGACAGTCATATGAATAGACACTTGGGAGACCTTAAACCTAGTAAATATTGAAGCATAGGACACCACTAGAAAGAATATCAAAAAATATTTGGGGTTTTTAAGACCGTTTTTGAGAAAAGCCATGAAAACGAGTTCTAGGAGGCCTAGTTGGGGCAAAAGGCTACAAGGCCTAAAATGGAGTTTTTCAAGAAAGTGATGGGAGAATGGTGAAAGAATCCAATGAGATGGAACATTGTGGTGTCAAATCAACAAAGAGACAGTATAATAGCATTTCCTATCCCCTGGAGTGGTTAGGACACTTTGGGTCAGTTTGGAGCCCAGGGAAGCCTAGTGGCAAATTGAGAGTAATGGAGAAGAATTTGAAATTGGTGGAGAGTCTTATGAGGTGAGAGGGGTTTAGGAGAGATCCCTGAATAGGGTAGAGAGGAATACCCTAGGAATACTATAGAATAGGTCTTGGGAAGAGCAAGAGTTCTCTTGAAAGGTAAGTCTCCCCATCACTGGTGTACCATGCTCCAGGGGCTTGCTTGAGTCCATACAATGCTTTCTTCAACCGACACACCATGTCTTCCTTATCAGTCAACTGGAATCCATCAAGTTGATCAACGTAAACTTCTTCTCCCTATTCTCCATTTAGACAAGCTGATTTGACATCAATCTGATAAACTTTGTAGTTCTTGTGAGCATCATAGGCAATAAATAATCTTATAGCTTCAATTCTAGCAACATGTGAAAATGTCTCTTCAAAATAAATTCCTTCCATCTATGAATATCCTTTAAATACTAGTCTTGCTTTGTTTATAACCACTTCACCTTGCTCATTTATTTTGTTTCTAAAGACCCTTTTAGTTCCAATGACACTCTTATCCTTAGGTTTGGGAATAAGAATCCATGTATCATTCTTTTCAACTTGTTTTAACTCCTCTTTCATTGCTTCAATCCTATGCTCATATTTGCATGCTTCATTCACACTAGTATGCTCAGTTTTTGAAATCAAGCAATACTCTTTTGCAATCTTCCTCCTAGTCTATACACCTTTACTCTTATCACCTATAATCTGATCTTCTAAATGATTCAATCTTGCAAACCTCATATTCTTCTTAGGATGTTCTTCAATTTTAGGTTCTTGTGTTCTATCTTTTGTGCTTCCACTAGTTTCTCCTTCTTCTTCATTCTCTTGATTCACTAGATTGATTTGCACTTGATTTTTAGTTTGAACTTGTTTTCCCCTTTTTGTAATGTCATGTTGATCATCAGAGTCATATCCACAGGTTCTGGATATTGTACCTACATCTTCATCAACCTTAACATTTTCACTTTCAACCATTTTCTTCAATTTTTTATTGTAACACCGGTAGGCCTTGGTCTTAGTAGAATAACCTAGAAAGATAACTTCATCACTCCTACCATCAAAATTTCCTATGTCTTCATCTCTCTTAATATAACATCTACTTCCAAATATCTTGAAGTATTTTTTAGTAAGCTTTTGACTAGTCCATAGCTCACAAGGGGTCTTGCCAGTATCACCTTTGATTTGTACCTGATTGAGGTGTACATAGCAATACTCATAGCTTCTCTCCAATAGATATGAGAAACATATCCTTCCAGCATCATAGTTCTAACAACTTCTTCAATTGTTATGTTCTTTCTTTCAACAACTCCATTTTGTTGAGGAGTTCGTAGTCTAGATAATTTTTTCTTTATTCCATGTTCTTCACAAAAAAATTAAATTCACCAGAAGTGAATTAACCACCTCTATCTAATCTTAGACATTTAATCTTCAAACCTTCCTCTATCTCAACCATAGATTTAAAGATCTTGAACTTTTCAAGTGCTTCATATTTCTCCCTTAAGAAAGTAAACCATACCATTCTACAATAATCATCAATGAGTAACATGAAATACTTGTAACCTTGTAAAATTCTCACCTTAGAGGGACCACACAGATCAGTATGCACAAGCTATAACAACTCATTTAAACAATGCTTTTTACTCTAAAATGAAATCCTAGTTTGTTTTCCCAAATGACATTCCTTGCATATTGCATTAGTAGGTTTCAACAACTTAGGTAGATCTCTCACAGCCTTACTGGAACTTATCTTTACAATATTGTCAAAGTTAACATGGCACATTCTCCTATGCCACAACCAAATTTCATCAACTTGAGCAATCAAAAAAAATTTACTAGCAACACTGAAGTGAAAGATATTACAAGTCTTTTGTTTTTGTACTTGATGCAATTTCATTTTCAGAACTCAATATTCTACACTTTCCATCCTTGAACTGAACATTGTAACCCTTATCAACCATATGACCAACACTCAAAATATTATGCTTCAAGCCTTCCACATGCATAACACTATTAGTATGATGCTTACCATCAAGAGAAATGCATCCTCTTCCATGGATCACACCATTTGTATTATCACCAAATCTCACAACAACAACACCATACTTTTCCAAGCTTACAAACTTACTTTTATCTCCTATCATATGCTGTGAACATCCACTTTCAATCACCCATTCATCTTTCTCTTCAACTGAAGCAGCTAGGGATTTCTCCACATTTGTAGAACCAACAAATTCAGTAGATACAAGATTATTTTCCTTGATAGCAATAAATATCCATTCATCATCACTTCTATTTCCTTTATCAGATTCATCATCTTTCACACCATCATAACAAACATAGTAACACTTGTTTTGAAATCTAGGATTATTATGTCTTGGTTTAGGAGCTCTTTCCAAACACCTTGATGCAAAATGACATATCTTATTGCAAGAAAAACATTTAAGAGGAAATTTTCCTTCATACTTACCTTTTCCTCTCAGTACTCTTTTGACAATAAGTGCTTCCAGTTCTTCCATCTCTCTTTCTTATTCTTCCATTTGTTTGATTTCATCCTCATATTTTAATTTCTTTCTAGATGAACTCTCACCCAGATCATATCTCTATCTATCTCTTCCAGAAGCGGTAGCCTTAAATGTAGATTCAACCTTAGGAAGGGCATCACCAAATTCACTCAACTCAAAAGAAATCATCTTACCAACCAACGTATCTTTGGTTCTGTTTGTTATAGTTTGAAGGTCTTCAATAGCACTAGCTTTGACTTTGTAAGAATCAGGTAGGGATTTAAGAACTTTAGCAACAATATCAGATTCATCTATCTACCCACCAACACATCTAATACCACACACAAGTTCATTCACTCTTTGCATGAACACATTAATGTTATCATCATCACCCATTCTGAACCTTTCATATTTCCCTTTCAAACTCTGCAACTTTGGAATCCTCACATTAGCATCAGGGTATGTGCAGGATCATGATGGGCCAAAAAGTGGCAATATTATGGGTATTTGTAGGGTATGCAGCTGACGAATTTTTTTTACCCAAAACTGATGAAATGAAAAGGGTTTTTAGAGGAGATTCTCAGCTTTCCACTAATATAAATTATGCTTTAATTTGAATTTAATAAATAATTATTATTCATTTTCTATTAGAATTACGAGTAAAGTCCTGATCGATAGGCTGATTGAAAAATATATATAACTTTCAAATGGTATCACATTTTTTGAATCTGAAACATGTGTCACATTCTATGCTTGACATACTATAGGATTGAAAAAAGAAAAATTAAATTTCATGAAGTTTTGACCAAGTTAAGCTGGTCAGATATATGAGTTTTTATATTTTTTAAAAGTTGTAATAAAAAAATCATAATTAATTATTTACTTGGAAACAAATTACAAAAAAATATGCATCACATCCAGACATGAGTCCTCTACTTATATATAAAATCTTATAAAAAAAATTATCATTTTATTATGGTTAGGGTGGTCAGACAGACACCTACTTCTTATTTTTTCCCTGAAATTTAAGTACTACTCCATTGAAATTTCAAAATTTCACCAAGTATATTTTATTTATTTTTAAATAAACCTAGTAGTTTAGAAACTACATTCAATTTTCTACAAATTATATTGTTACATATTTTTGAAATAATATAGATAACTTATTCAAATTTTTACGTCAAGTTGCCTAACACTGATTTTTCTAAATTTTTTGCCACTTAAGGGCCTATTTTCTCCATGATGATCCTACACATACCCATCACCTTCATACAAGGTTTCCAACTTTTTCCAGATCTCATGAGCATTCTTCAAATCCATAAGATTTGTCATCTTAGAATTAGTAAAAGCACTCAACAAAGCTTCCTTAGCCTAGATATTATACTCAACATCTCTGATCTCAACATAAGTAGTAGGACCATTCTATGGAATAATATACATATTACTTGTAATGCTCTAGTAGGGTTCACCAATGTATCCATATGGCACTCCATTCAATTATTCCACAAAGAATAGTTTGTTCCATCAAATCTTAGACTATCCTTCTTGTAACTTGCCATCCCAGATCACCTTAAGTTGTTAAACTTCTTCCAAGGAACCTGCTCTGATACCAATTGTTGGAGACACAAGGGCCTAGAAAACTAAGAGGGGTGGGTGAATTAGTTGTCACATAATTTTAAAACTTATTCAACTTATTAACCCTTATTCTCATATCTGAACAATATCAATGAAAGCATGAATCAACAACACATCAAAAACATGCATAACATCAAGATTTTTTTATGTGGAAACCCTATTAGGGGAAAAACAATGGTGGAGGTTAGTCCACAAGATTATATCATGTTAAAATTATAATGAAAATGAAATATCAGGAATGCACATGCATTCAGGCACACTCCCTAGAACTCACTACTCAATTACAAAGGAAGATACACTGTCTTATAGAGAGATTCAAATTACAACCATATGGATTTTGAACTGAGAAAATAACATTTGCTAATCCCTGATTACGGTTCTAGTTAAGCACATAAACATTTCTTCACTCTTCTACACACTCCTTCACACTCTACTTTTCCTTCAAATGATATTCTCTTATACACACACAAAATAACTCTCTGGAATACACTCACACACATTCACACCTTTTAATTCAAAAAAATAATTGCTCTTATATATTTGCAACAAGAAATTTCATCCCTTCATGTTGGCCTCAACAAGAATAATAAAATGAATATAATTGTAGGCCCAAAACATTAAATATTATCAATGTGAATAAACCAAGGTTGGCCACAACTTAGTGTGGACCCAAATCAACATCTCCAACACAAAAAAAATTCAATTCATTTCTCCTCAAAGATCCACAACATGCTACAAACAATATGTTGGCCAAGAACAACAAAAATATGAATGCACAAGAGAAAATTGCCAACCACAAGCACAACAATCAATGCACATGTGAAACAAAGATAGAGCACAATCTAGAAACATCCATAATAATCATTAATCACAAGAGAAGCATCTGCAACAATTGAACTAACTGAAATAGCATCATCTTCAACTAGGAACACCTACTACAGAAACATAAAAACTGTCAGAATGAAAATCTTCATAACTAGATTAAAACTTTATGCAGATCTTTGAAACTCAACATGGATAAACTAGATACAATTATAAACAAACCCTATATTCCACAACCTCTGATCATCAATGTACAAAACATATCGACATACTGAACTTCACTTCACTACTGACAACTTGCAACTCATTTATTTGAATTTTCTCAATATCCTCAACATATACAACTTTAAATGAATTAATGCTAATAGTGTTGACATCAATGGCAACCACATATCAACAACACAATCACAACATCCAACACTTATCTCATCTCTTACATTTAGTGTAGTTCCAAACCAATTCAGGTAGAAAGAAAGCAGTTCTTGAGCCTCTTCCTCACAAACCTATACACTCCCCAATTCCTTCACCACTCTGCAATGTGCATTTTCACATTTCTTCTTGATATCTTCTGAATTTTATCCTACATACCTAATTCTAGCATGCACTTCTAGTCTGAAGATATAGACTTTTAATGAATTAATCATGTTTCTTGGATTTTCCACAACTAATACAGATGAATCAAAGTTAGCACCGGGGATTACCTTTTGCAATTCTTTTAAATCTCCTTGAATGTTTATGCTTTCATGCTCATGTTGGTCTCTCTCTAATTCACTTCCTTCTTTGATTTCTTGTTTGAAAACACTTTTTCTCTTCTTCCCAGTTCTGATTGCACTATCAGAGGCATCTTCATCATTGGGATTCTTAGGGCTCTCCAAAATTACTTTTGCATAAAAAATCAATCAAATCCTTAATCACTTCATACTCTAACTCAAATGTCCACACCATTCTAGATTCAATTGCTTCCATATAACAAAAAATTGTAGAAACTAGGAAATTAATATTTTTGGAGTACTTCTCAGTCACACTTTCTAGAAGCCTTGATCTTTTTTTCATCATCATCTAAAAAGTTGCAAATAATATAGCAAGAGTAGTCTCTTTAGCATTTGAACCACCAAGATTTATCATGAAATTCCTAATCTAATGGGAAATAAGTTCTACATTTGTCCATTCTATCTTTCTTATTACTGATAACACTTTCAAGAAGTAAAATAGTGGGTAGACAATCAAATTTCTATAATGGAATGCATTTTTCTTTCACTTCATGATTTCCTTCAAGTTCTTCAAAAGATGCATTTGAAGTACCTCATATAGATCAAAATCCATACCTCTTCTAATCATATCAATAGCAGTGCAAACAACAACAATAGAAACTATTAGGTCATTGCTAGGTAGGCAATGTTTGTGACTGATAACCATCACAACATACCTAATAAGTGAATCTTCAGTTATTCTCAAAATGAGTTCTTTTTATTTGAGGGTTGCACCAAACATCTCAATTGTCTCTTTTTCATTCATAACCTTCCATTTGGGAATTGGTCTGAAGGAACACAAACTAGTTACATCTCTTATTGCTTATTTGGTTATCAAATGTTCTTCATCAATCCACAATGATTCATCATGAATCCTGCTCAAAACTATTTGAATATACTTCTTGTTGAATTCAAATAGAGGGGATTTCCACCATACATCTAACTTCTCCTTGACTAAAATTTTATAAGGATCGTGTTTTTCTCCCAATTCATTCTTCCATAGGATACTTAACTGAACTGGTAAAATTTCCTCTATCTTACTATAGATGAATGCATAGATATATTTAGTGTGCAACACTCTAGGAGGAATGCAAGAGAATCCACCAACAGATTTTTCTAATGTTTCCTCAATTTGAGTTCCAATCTATCTAAAATATTCATAACCTTTGAATTATTCATTGAAAAAATGTGAAAGATTGTGCAATCAGAATACCTCTCTAATTGCCAATGAAGAATAAGATTAGATTTCTAGCTTTTGGAGCACACTTTGAATCCACTTCGATTTTTTTTTCTTTTAAACCTTAAAACTATGAATTTATTTGCTTTCTCCAAACTTCCTCTGCATGCTTTTCCAAATTCACACATGCCTTTTGAATACGATTTCCTTAATACATCTGAATTTATTTCTTTCATTCTAAATGTTTTTGCAATAAATGTTTCAAATTGTAGGTAGATCACCTCAAAATTTTTGTGTGCTTCGAACCTTTCTACAAACTTCATTCTTCACACATGCCATTGAAAAATTCCTTGATTTTGTTACCATATTAATTATACTTTTTTCATGATGTGACATAAGTATCAATGAGGTATTTTATTAGATTTTTCTGATGATTGCCCCCCCTTAGTCATTGCAAGACTCAAAAACTGATGGGCATATCTACACCAAAAGTTGGCATAGATAATTCAGATGATTTTTATTCAAGTTGATTGAATTCTTCTTCCTTTCTCTAGATCCTTTTCATCTCTTTTCTTTCTTCTTTTGGATCAATTATTGGTTCATGCTTCTTCACTAGATAGTTAACTTTTCTCCTTCTCCAGTTAATACCAAAACATTTTAGATTGTTCCAATCATAGAAAACAACATTCTTCCTTCCATAATTTATTTTATTCAATCTATATTCACACTGATTAGCCTTGTTTTCAAAATTCTTTCACTTAAAACATTTTCCGGAGAATGACAAAGTATCATTCATTCTACTTTTGTAGTCCTTTGCCTTATGACCAACTTTATTGTAGGAATGAAAAACACCATTGAAAGAAAATTACCTTTGAGCATTAGGTTGTCTAATGGGATTTCTTTTAGTATTGCTTCTTAAGTTCTTGATTTTTCCATCTTTGCATTGAGTCTTCTCCTCACGAGGTTGCTTCATTTTTTAACTCTGACATTCTTCAAATCCTAAACCACTTTTATCCATCATCGATCTTTGAGAAATAATCAACTCTTCAAGCATTGCAAAAATTGTTTTGAATTTTTCTTTACACCTTTTTTCCTTTTCCATATCTAATCTCAAGATTTTTTTTTCTTGCTCAAGCTTGACACATTCATATGTCTTCCTTTGAAATTCAACTTGCTAACAAACTTCAATTCTTTTCATTTCTTCCAATTTTTGTAGTAGTCCAATGATCTCATCATGTGCTTTTCTCAAATCACAGGAATCTTCATATATTTTCCTTAGATCCTTGATACAATCATTCCCTTCCTTCATCTTATTCTTCAATTCTTTAATTTTTACTAAATATCTAGTAGAGATCACTTTTGAAGGAAAAAAATTCTTATATTAAAATGTTGGGACCTTCTTCAAGTTGTTAGGCTCCTTTAGAGGAACCAAGATTTGATACCAATTATTGAATATCCAGAATACCGAGAGGGGGGTGAATCAGTATTCCATAAAACCATTTAAACATTATCACAATTTTGACTTAATCAACAAGAGAGAACATGGAAACAAGAAAATGCATCATCACACATGAACATCAATATTTTTATGTGGAAAATCAAAAATGGTAAAAACCATGGTGAGGATTACCTAACAATATATTATATCCAAATACAAGTTATTACATTGCTCACTACTAGGACTCACTGTCCTTGAAAGGCTGAAAGTGTGAATAAAAAAGATGGCTAAATATCAAGATATAAAAGATGTGGTTCACTAAAAAAAGTATGAACTAATAGAATACACCTTTTTGTGTAGGGTTTAGTTTTGATGAAGCTTTGAATAAGAAGTTCTACTTCTCACAATAATTGCTCACAAATTTGTTATAATCCTTAATTGATAAAGCATTTAGGCTCGCATCTTCACATTTCACTACACCTCTCTTCCTTCTCCTTCCATATTCACACCTTTACACTTCTTCTCCACACACCACACACCATATTCATCATATCTTTCCTCTTCAAAGAATCTTATATATATAGAAGTATATCTCATTCATCAATTAGGTCATCCTAATTAGATGAAATAAAAAAAATCAAAAACACTCTTGTTGGCACCATATATGCTTTAAATTTTTTTTATCCATGTAGTGCATTATATCAAGATGGTGTAGATCTATACAAAACATTCACAAAGTATATCTAGTCTTCTTAATGTATGACATACATTAGATCAACCAAGAATAGGACTTAACCAAAAAAACTCCAAACCAACATACACTTCTCAAAGAAAAAACCTTCCAGATCTAATATCACATCAGTTTCTTATCACATTACCATCATAGAGATTACCATTATAACCGCAATACTAGAATTTTCTCCTTAAGAAAATGTGGAGTCTCCCACACAAATATGCTGAATAGAGTAACACCTGTAGAGTACAGAGTTAGACTGTCAATGTTAACATTCTACTCACAACATAAAGCTTCTCAAGATCCTAGATATAGATGTCTAAATGATACATAATAACATGGGTAAGATATTAGAATCATATATTTCTTGCAGAGAATTTTGTACTAAAAAACCAATGCACTGGATCATCAGAAAAGAAAACTTTCGGTAGAGAACAACTTCCGATAAACTAATTTTCCTGTACAATTGTCACCATGTTGACATCAATGAAAACATAGGAACAACCTAATCAATCCACATACATTTCATTCTCATTTTGCAAGGCTCCATATTTCCAACATGGGATTCTTGATAGAACCTACACGTTTTCTTAAAATGTGCAAGTTATATTTGGTTTTCTGACTCAACATTGCTTTTCTATTCAAAATTGGAATTTTAATATGAACTTGCACTTTTCCTTAAAAGGCTTCAGGTTTCTTTTTCTTTTTCAATCTCATGCATTTTTTTGAAATTAGATTTTCAAATTGTTCTTGCACCTTTCCTCGAAAGGTTCAAGTTCGGTTTGTTTCTTTGATTCCATGTGTTTTTCTTTTTTTCCTCTTGTCCATTTAGAAATGTGATTTTTGATTGGCCAATTTTTTACGATGGTCAGGTTCCAAGCCCAATCCCAACTCCAAACTCTCCTCACCAATTTCATTTAATGCTAATAAACTCACATGAACGAACTCGATATTTAATGAGATTTCTCCCACAATTTTGCTCACAAGTGCATTTTTTTTTCACTGGTAGCAAAGTGAAGAGGTGAAAGAGAATTTCAGCTTGGGTGTTTAAGGAATCATTTTTTTGGGTCAATGATTGTTTATTTGAGATAGGGTCTTCCCTATTCTTCTTTTTCCTTTTCCTTTTCTTTTATTTTCTTGTTGTTTTCTTCTCATTTTGTGTTTTTCTTTTGATGTGTTTTCAACTAATTGTTTTCATGTTTTGTCTCACATTTCATTCATTTTGCTTGGTTTTGTGTTTTTTGTGCTTTTTTGTTTTTGAATTTTTCTGTTTGGCTTAGTTTTTCTTATGTTTTTTCTTTTTCTTTGGTTTGCATGCAAAAAAAATTGCAAGTTTTAGTTTTCCCATGTTTTTAAGCTAGGGTTTTTGTGCATTTTAGGTCTGATCATAGGTTTTAAATTTTAGGCCCTTTGAAATTTTGTTTTCTACACCCACATTTTGCAATTTGGCTCAAATACTAAATGAAATTTAGATCCCAAAATCCATATTCCAAACTTGCTATATTTTTTCCTTGGATCAGTTGGAGATCCGAGTTCTAAATGAACTTTTGGACTAAAGGGCCAGATGCAATATGCTTCTCTGATTCTGAAATCTAGCCTTATATTATTGTGCATTTTCCTAACGCAGCCATTTGGAGTTTCAAATTTTGAGTGAAATGCTTTTATTAGGGGCCATGTTCAATGCACAATTTTGCTCCTGAATTCTAATACGATTTGAACCTTAAACACTTTACTCTAGCTAAGTTTGATTGAAATTATGAATCTTGACTAGACTTAAGAGATAAGAGTTAAGTTCCATGTGAAATTTGAATTTTTATTTCCGCTAACAATGAATATGTTCCATCAAAATTTTGAGTTATGAACTAGTATTTTTACCCAAAGTTCACGTTCAAAGTGCTTTTCTAATTTTTTAGAGTTTATAATTTTGATAGAACATGTTTTAAAGGCTTTTCAGAGGGAAAAATTTATAATTTATTCTTGATAAAGCTCTCTTTTGTGTTGTTACTTAGGTATCATAAATGTCTAATTAAGAGGGACAACCTGATGTTGAAGAAGTAAAGAAAGAACAAAAGTCTAAGTTAACAAAACTAGATTAGACCCACTATACTATGAAGTATAAATACCAAGGTTCTATTGTGGTGTCCAAGTTCACCTCCAAGGTGATGAAGATTACTGATACAATGCTAGGACACATTGATTTGGATGAATTAAAGAAGAAGAAATTTGATAATGATGCCATTCTAAGATCCAAGAAGATAGCAGCTTCAAGGCTTGCTCATATGTTATTTTTTTCCATTGATGTTCAATGTCTTGAACTTATTCTAGCAATAATAGAGGCATAAAACCTCACCCAACATAAATCTATCGAATGTTGAAAAATGAGGTGTTTTCTTCACTTAATACTCTATAAAACTTTAATATTTCAGATCTAAATAAGCTTTTTTTGTTACTTTTTTCTTTATGGGTGATTATCTTGATAAATCCATTCTACTATTGTAGAATGTAGATAGAAGTTGATAGATAAACTAGACACGATATTAGAAATATTACACAAGATCTAATATGGAGAAACCCTTTTGACAAAAAATTCCACCAAGAATTATTCTATTATTCAATCTCTAAAATACAATAGCTCCAATTCTTGCTTCAGAATGCTTCTTTTGTCGTTACCAATCTTCTTCACACCTGCAATAACAATTATGAAAACTCTCTTCAACTTTAATGAGATATAGAGGCAATAAGCAATCTTGTAATATTCAAAAGATGACAAATACAATGCCTAATCCCAAGCCCTAGAAAAGGTATGCCATATTGCTTCAAGTTGAGTTCTTTTGTAAAAACTAAAGCTTACAACATGTGCTTCATCCATTTGGGCTTCCCAAATTGAAGCTACAACTCATCCTTCACTTCGGTGATAATTCAAAAGCTCCTCCTCAAAGATGGCACCCAAAAGTAATCCTACTTAACTGAGCCTTCAAAAATATCTTATCATGGAAGAGAGGTAAATCCAAGAAAGCATCTTGTGTTCCCAAGTTGGCTCCAAGTGATTTCTTGTTAACTAAAACATTTACTCAACACCATTCATGCAATAATGGTAATCCCCTGTTAACTGGAGGTAATCCATATTATATGTCATACAACTCAAGTTATTAGCCATGCATTCCAAGTTAACTGAAGTAAACTAGCATACAACTAAAACTAACTAAATACAATTGAACCATAACTAAACTGAACTAAACTAAACTAAACTAAACTAAACTTCATGCATACAAAAATGAAACCCTAACTCCTAGGATCTTTACATGCATTCAAAAGTTTTATCTCTTACTCTAAATAGTTAACTAAACTTAAGGTGAGTGTCACCTTACCATGTGGGTGCCCCATGTGCCCCTATTATTTAGGAACTGATAATGGACAACCTCACATGCTCCTAAAATTTATAATTAATTAAAAATTTCAATAATCATGATTATTTCATCAAATATTAATCTCATCCTAATCTTAGTGTTGTTGAACGCATTCCAAGAATCTAGGAGATACATGAAATAATGAATGTTTAGGATTTGCAATTAAATTGCATCATATTTCCAACATTCTCCCACTTGACATTATACATTGCAATTATTCTAAACAAGGAATAATAAATTTAAATTAAGTACAGGACTCAAGGCCAATGGCCTTCCTACACCATGAGAACTTATTTGTAGGAACTGGCTTCGTAAGATAATTTGCAACATTAATCAAAGTGTCAACTTTTTCAATTAATACTTTCCCACTCTCAACCATTTTTTGCACAATGTGATATTAAGCATCTACATGTTTAGTACAAGCATGATACATAGGATTTTTGGCTAAAAAAATAACACTTTGACTATCACATTCAAGCCTACTTGCTTGCAATTAAAACCAATACATGACCCAAGTCTCTATAACCAAACTACCTCTTTAGAGGCATGTGTGGCAGCCATGTACTCTACTTCTGTGGTGGAAAAAGCAACCGTGGGATGTCATTTCCTCATCCAACTAACCGAAGCTCCAAAAAAAGCGTACACATAACCACTTGTCGACCTCCGACTGTCCAGATATCCTTCCCAATCTAAATCAACAAACCCCTCTATGTCCAATGATCTATTCATAATATCAATATTATTAGAACCATGACAAACTAAATAGTAATCTGAAGTCCCTCATAAATATCTAAACACCCTTTTAACATAAGTCTAATGTTTTTACTAGGGTTAGACATAAACCTACTAAGAACTCCCACTACTTGTGCTATGTTTGGTCTCGTACAAACTATTTCATACATTAAATTACAAATTGTACTAGCATATATAATTTTAGACATTTCCTCAAAATCAAAATCAGATTTAGGACTCATATCTAAACTTAACTTCGTAACTACTAGTAAATGAATATTAACTCATTTACTATTTTTCATGTTAAACCTTTTCAAAATAGTATCAACATAATTGCTTTGACTTAAGCAAAGCTTTCTATTACCTCTATCTCTACTAATCTCCATACCGAGGATATATTTTGTAGCCCCTATATCTTTCATCTCAAATGTGCTTGAGAGTTGTGCTTTCAATTCTCTAATCATTACCTTTTTGTTACCAATAAACAACATGTCATCAACATACAAGATAATAATTAAAATTTGATCATCAATAATTTTTATATAAACACAATGATCTTCCTCACTAATAAGATAACCAATTTTTAATGCGAGAGCATCAAACTTTTGGTACCACATTCTAGGTGATTGTTTGAATCCATATAAAGATCTCTTTAACTTGCAAACCAATTCTTCTTTTCCTTTTACAACAAAACTTTCAGGTTGCTTCATATAAATCTCCTCATCAAGATTCCCATGCAAAAAGGTATTTTTCATGTCCATTTGCTCAATTTCAAAATCATAAGAAGAAGCGGTAGATAAAAGGAATCTAATAGAAGTTAATTAAGCAATAGGAGAGAATATTTCATTAAAGTCAACTCCCTCTCTCTGGGAGTATCCCTTGGCTACTAATCTAGCCTTGTACCTTTTGAGATTACCATCTGCACCAATCTTCTTTTTAAAGATCCATTTACAACCAATGGCCTTTCTATCCTTGGGAAAACTCTCTAGATCTCATGTGTCACAAGTATCCGAGGATTCCATTTCCTCATGCATAGCTTGTGACCAAATTTTGTTCTTGTCTGAGGAAAAAGCTTCCCTATAAGAACTAGGTTCATCATTAGTACACATTAAAGCAAAAATACAATGGAAATTAGGTGGGCAATACAAGTATCAAAAGGATTTTGTTGTCTTATGGATCTCCTCAAAGGGGTTTCTACTTGTTCCTCAATATGCTCATCTTGAGCATCTATTTCAGAAGAACTCTTTGAACTCTCCTCTTCTAATCCATCCAATTGTTCTTCAACATGTGCATCATGTTGCTTCTTAGTATTTTTCTCAAAATGAACTATTCGAGAAGTATCATTTTCCTTTGGTTGTACTTCTCCTGAGTAAGCTCTAAATTCCCTAAAAATAACATCTCTAGATAAAAAAACTTTTCTTGTTAGTGGATTCCAAAGCTTGTAACCTTTTACATTTTCACCATAACCTATGAATATGCATTTATGTGCTTTAGGATCCAATTTAGATTCCTTTTCTTGAGACACATGAACAAAATCCTCACAACCAAAGATCCTTAAATGTGAAACACTAGGTTTCTTACCTAACCACATCTCATAAGGATTTTTATCTTCAATAGATAAACTAGGGGATATGCTAATTAAATAACAAGCAGTAAATATTGTTAGCTCTCAAAAATGTAGGAAAGAATACCTCAAGAGGTTGCCAATCTCTTGGTATGTTTTATGGTAATAGACAAAGCTAAATGATTTAAGCTTTCTACTCTTCAGGTGCTTCTAGACCTAGGCGGGTGTACCTATATGAGTTGGGAGACATAACTTATACTTATCTCTCTTGCA
Organism: Sequoia sempervirens; assembly: GCA_007258455.2. Classification (NCBI taxonomy): domain Eukaryota; kingdom Viridiplantae; phylum Streptophyta; class Pinopsida; order Cupressales; family Cupressaceae; genus Sequoia; species Sequoia sempervirens. Next base: position 77,859,035 of record VDFB02086081.1, on the reverse strand, counting down.
GTGATTTTTCCACGATGGCAGATGGGACTGGACAAATAAAACTTGATTTGGTGTAGACTATATAAAACTAAAATCTAATATGTTCAGTTAACAAATGTAAAAATAATTGGATAAAACCAAACAATGAAAATGTAGAGACTAGTGCTTTATAGGGCATGCGGAGTCAAAAGAATTCTAAAAAAACTACTTATTTCTAGTAGGTATTCAAGTTATTCAACATATAATTTAGATTATAGCTTGTATAAACATGCAAGATTATGATTACCAAGTTCTCCTTAATGATCCAACTAACATTCTCTAATTGCTATGATCAACTTGAAGGATTTAATCTTTACTTGAAAGAACCAATCAATTGATCATACAAATACAACAAATGTGCACTGATAAACTAGATATAAACTTGTTGCACCAATTTAAATAACCAGAAAACACCAACTTTGGAGACGACTTAAATAATGCTTTCAATGAACACAATAAACAACTAATAGTAGAAATAATGGCACCATATTAAATGATTTCCATTGATGTCTCCATAATTTCAAACATGCATCATAGCCTCATATTTGCAAAACATTGTATTCTACTGTATCTTTTTCTATCCTATCTTCTATCCTATATCTTATATCTCTATTTCATTATCGAAATAGATATTTATAGATCAAAAACCTGAAAGCACGCGCCTTTTTAGAAATGTCACAAATTAGAAAATAGATTAAGAGATAATTAGGATCTGTTTAGCCATAAATGAACTTTAGAAAAGTGATCCACATAATCCTAGCACTCGTGCGTATCCGCATCTCTAACTGATTTCCAGATTGAAATCTCTATCTTTATCATCATCTCATTCTGCTTGCTCGCCTCTTCCAATGTTGTGTTTTCAGCAGTAGCAACCTTCAGGATTTCATGCAGCATCGACTCATTCTCACCCTTCCATCTGGTCACTTCCTTTAGTTCTCCTCTATCATCAGAGAATGTGGTCGATGTTTTCTTAGTAACATTTGTCAATCCCTATGGATCCCCTTGCAATTCTTCATAGAAGTTTTGATGCCTATTTATAAAATTATTTGTAGCTTCAATTGTTGTACTATTAGAAACATTCTTTGGTTGACTTCTTGAAACTTCTCCATAATCTGCTCATTCATCCTTTCATGTTCCCTTAATGTAGCAAGCGTATGAGAATATTTTCCCTAGAGTTTATTTAACCAAGATGTTAAACTGGCCTGCCTCTTCTTGATTATTGCCAAAAGTGCATCATATTTTCCTTGGAAGTAAGTAATTGATCCTTCCCAATGATCTTTTGACTGAAAACTTTCACCTTGGGTAAGCAGCCTGGGGGTATTCATAGTAACACCTAACAAATATTTTAGGCGATCATTTTCTCTCAACACCCTTTCATTGTTTGTTTTGTGCATCTCTCTCTCCTTGATCAACATCTGAATTTGTGCTTTATTTAGTTTTGCAACATTAATTCCAATTTCCACAGTAGCCATAGGATCAACTTCCCCAACCTTCAAATTCATTTTTAGTATCAATAACTACTAACTTCCTCTGGGGTGGATATAAGGCCAAAATCATTAATGATCCTTCATTTGTATTGTATTTGGATCATGCATACACTTCTGTTACCTTTTCTTGGTCTAGCTTGTGTGTAGCATTACTCTCCTTTTAGAAAATATTAAGGACAAGTGTAGAATTGAGATCCAGCCTAGGAAAGATCATGACACCAGGATTTTTCCAACATTTTCCTCCCCTCTTCAGGGGTCATACCTGTCATCTCCTTATCTACACACCTCCTCAACTCATTCAGAAACTACTCTTCATTTCCTGCAATAACATTATCAACCCTTTCCCTTATTTCTTTTCCCTTTTGTTTATACAAAAATGCTTTAAATTCTAGGGAATTAACAAATTCATCATCAGATACAAATGATCTATATTCTATGTGCCTTGCATCTACTTCTTTACTCTCTTCAATACTCAACTCTCTAGTTGGAAAAATATAATGATGAGTTCTCAATCTAGATACTTTACTGGGTTGAGTTTGTGGCATATTATCCTTGGATGCCTCCTCTCCAGAAGACAATGACTCTGCAGCCTGCAATCTTTCATTATACCTTTCAACCACCACCTCTACTTCTTCCTCTTCAAAATTCTGGATCATATCATCAAAGTGATAGGCCACATTTTGATACCCTCCAAAGTTTATCTTTATTTTAGCAGAATTAATATACCCTTCTGGGTCAAAGTTCTTTCTGAGTGGTCCTCTCTTCATATTGTACTGCAACAATTTATCAAGGATCAAATTATATCCTTCCTTGGCCAACATAGTGAAATCACCAAAGCACAATGTACTAGGCATGAAGTCCTACTTCCCAAAGGAACTAAGATTCATAACACTAGGATAATCCATTTGTCTAACAATCTCCAAATATGTCATTCTATTTCGAACCATTTTTGGAAAAATGAAAAGGGCATCTTGAAACCCATAAACTCTAATCATGGTAGCTCCCTCCAATCAATACCAATCTCCCCAATTATGATCAATGGGCCCATTCAAATATTTTGACCGAAGAAATTTCTTTATCAGATAATGAATAATCACAAGGAGGACTATAAAATATTTACAATATTTTTACAAAATATTCTTCAAAATGAATAAAACTAGCATTGGCAAACCTACTATCCCAAACAGCAGTCCACAATTGAACTGGTAGTGCTGCACCTTCTTTATCAAATTGAGAAATTCTCATCTCCGGAGGGCATAGTCCCAACTCTTGTCCAAAATATAGCACCATATGCATAAATAATGAATAATGCCTAAGATGAAAGGTAGATGATCCACTTTTTATTGCTATCAATCCTGAATCAATTCCCTTAAAAATGTATGAGGCATAGCCAAATGGCCTAGAATTATGGTATTGGATATCTGCTAAGATTAGCATTGGCACAATTGACATATACTCTGAGGTATCCATTCACAATACCTGGCATACTGAGAAGTAAGTGTATTTCATGTAAGGTTCAAACACATCCACATGATAAGGAGGTCCATCACTATCCTGTAAAGGAACTAGCTTGCTACCCTATTTAACCCTATGAATTAGTAGCCTCCAACCCTTATAAATCATGTCCATTCTCGAGAACTCTTTCTCCAATTCTTCATATATGATCTCCTCATTTAAAAACCCTTCTAAATTGAAAACCTCCCCTATTGCCTCTTTTGAGAAATGTATTTGTGGTTTTCTAGATGGGTCACATATAGCTTTATGTTTCAGGTCATAATGATCAGCTAACAGTTTTACCAATTATGTGTTTACAAATAGATTAGGGCACACCAGTTTTTCCAAATTAACCTTCCATGGATTACAAACTGGTTCAAAATAGTTTCTTCGATGATAATGAAAATTGAACAATTCATATCCCCTTATTTGAGTCCAAACGTCCCCTATAAATTTACATTTATCATCCAGCTTATCTAATTTTGCCCCAAGCTGCGCTAATCCTCTAGCTTTAGGCCTAGAGCCAAGTAATTGGTGAATGAGGTCTTGATTCAATCTTCATTTTGTGCCCTCATGTTCCCCTTTAGTTTTTTGTTTCTTTCCCTTAGTTTGATTGCTCTCACATGTTTTCTACTTTTAACTTTTCCTGAGCTAGGCGACTCCATTCTTCAAAGTTACAGAAGTTAAAATTTGAGGAGCTAAGGTGCAATCACTTACTGTATTCTACTAGAGATCTTCAGGCTGGAAAGATGCCTTGGTTCTCTGTTCGCCTTGTTGGTTCTTCTATTATCAATTCAACACTAATGCTTTCAATTAAATTCTCGCTGTTATGTTTCGTCGCGCCATCAATCTGTTAGGTGAAGCACGAGTGAAGACTTATTTTAAACTTACAATGTCACATCAAATGTCTTGTCGATGATAAATTTTCAAATCTGGGGCGATATCCTTTTGCAACATTCATTAAACCTCTCGCCGAAACATAATGTAGTTTTTGCGAAACCTCCAATCCTCACTAACTATTAAAATCTGTTCATCGCTTTAATGTCTCACAGTTTCATTGACATCTGAAGTCCCATCGATAATTATCACTTCAGTCTTATGTATCATTGTGACAATTCTGAGTAGGGAAGATGTTTCGTAGACTACATTGTGTCTTACTGAGATACACCCAATTGTATTTTTCTGATCGCTGAGACATAATCACATTTTCACTGATGAAACCATACTTTGGCGTAACCTTCATATTTCTTACTTATGAAATTAGTCTTATCGGCAAAATAGGTCTATCGGCAAGAATTTGAAACTCAAAAAGACTCCTACTGATGCTAATTGTCTTTCTGAAATTGTTATTCCAATATGCTTTGTTCGGTGAGACTCTTCCTGAAACATCTCATCAGTGTGACTTATATGTCAGTAGGACTACATTCCTTCCTCCCAATAGTTCCTTGATAGAATCCCTTTTTGCTTTATCGGAAAGACCTAATACTTTTGATAAGACCTCACTCCAATCATTTTTAGTTTGGTTGATAGATCATTCCATGCGCTGGTCGGTGAGACATATATGAGTTCGTTATGACTCATTCTGATAATGACCCTCTTGCTGATATGATCTTTCTTCCACTGAGACAATAAATGTGTCCTACTGATAGGTTCCTGTGTATGAATTCTGATCAGTGTGATTTTTTTGAAGTCTTGCTAATAGTCTATAACAAGTATACATTAGTGAGAAAGCATTATAGATCAAGGAGACCCTGACCTTCTCTTGCCGATATGGATTATATAGTGAAATATTCATGACTCGATGGGTTCTATGGGACCACATGGCAAAATATGGCAAAAATGTTATGAAGAGAGAATTTTTTGCTTATGGTAAGGAGTATTTTGTAGACTCATGTGTGTATAAATAACTATTAAATTTTCAAATTTTTACAATTGTAATAGTGGCTCCATCTAGGGATGAATGATTGTAAGATCATTACAAGGATCTAGATCTTCTAGGTGAGCAGACCAAACTCAGGGTGATGGATCATGTGAGCAAGATGGAATGAATGAAAACATAAATGAATATGACCCTACACTACTGTACATGGAAAGATTTTATTTTAAAAGAAGGAGAACCAAGATTGTCCATGTACTAACAATTCATGTTCCTTTTATTTCCTATACTACTGTGCATGGAAGATATAATTTTGAGAGGATTGTTAAGAATCATCCATGCACTAGTAACCCTTAATCCTCTATATTGCTCAAGAGAAAAAATGTTTCAAAAATTGCCCATGCACAGGAAACTCTTGATCTTCACTAGCCATATTTTGTAGGTGATATGAATCTTCACCTTTCTTTCCAATAACCACAGAAGGTCCCAGCCACAAGGCTTCAAATTTCCCATGCTTTCCCTTCTCCTGACATCTTGCATTCCACATCAGTACCAAATCATTTTCTTCAAATTTTCTATCTTTTGCCTTCTTATCAAATAGATACTTCATCTGTGTCTGTAACTTCATGTTTTGGTTTTGAGCTATTCTCCTTATTTTATCAAGTTCAGCCAGCTGCTCCATTCTCTCCTCCATAGGTTCTGGAATATCCAAATCTTCCTAAAGAATAAACCTATAAACTAGTAACAAATTCTATAAAGGCATCCCAGCTTGTGTTGCATACACCAATTCAAATGGGGATTTTCCAATTTCCTTTTTTACAGTGATCCTATCAGCCTAAATAGCCAATCACAATTTTGAATCCCAAGCCTTCTTATTCTGACCTAACATCCTCCTTATAATCTTGAGAAGACTTTTATTGCCGGACTCTACTTGACCACTATCTTGTGGATGATAAGGAGTTGCATAAGAAATGGTAATGCCATATGTGCTACAAGAATTTTTGAATTCATCTGATCTGAAACACATCCCATTGTCAGTAATCAGTCTTAGTGGTGTACCAAATCTGATAATGATGTTATCCATTAGGAAATTTGTCACAACTTTACTTGTAGCCTGCTTAGTTCGAACTGCTTCTACCCATTTGGTAAAATAATCAGTGGCCACCAGTATCCACTTATGTCCTCCACTTGATTTCTCTTGTGTCTCCTCAATGAAATCAATTCCCCATTGGTGAAAAGGGGCATCAACCTGCAAGGGTCAAAGTGGTAAAGCTCCCTGATACTTCATTTTTCTAGAGAATTTCTGGTAGGCTTCACATTTTCTTACATATGAAAAGGAGTCATTAAAAACCTTTGGCTAGTAATAATCTGCCCTGAGAATTTTATGTACAGTTGTCTTTGCAGAGTAATGCCCTCCACAAACCCCTTCATGCATTTCACTTGAGACATGCTTAGCTTGTGACTCATCTAGACATAACAATAGTATACCATTCCTATTCTTCCAAAACAAATCTCCATCCATGAACACATACTTAGATGCTTGCAACTTCAAAGTTCTTTTCTGGCTATCACTCAATCCCTCTAGACACTTCATGTATTTAAGGTAATGCATGATGTCTATATACCAAGGAGTATGCTCAATGCTCACAATTACAGTCTCTTTCTCCTCTATATTGCAAATTTGATTTGCTTCAATATTCACTTCTGCCATTAACTTAGCTAAGCCTTGACCTCTTACTAGTTTAGTAATTTGTATCTCCATGTCAAACTCTTGGATTTTATTAATCCATTTGCATCTTTTTCCTATTATCTCAGACTGTGTTAGAATATCCTTGATAGCTACATGAGGGACATAAGAAATCACCTTTTCTCCAACAAGATATGGCCTGAAAGCTCTTGTAGCTTTCACTAATGCAAATGCTTATTTTTCCACTATATCATACTTTAATTCTAACCCCTGTAATGACTTAATGAAGAAAGACATAGGCTATTCATGACCTTCCTCATTCTTCTGTAACATAACAATAACAATAGTGTGCATTGAAGCGAATGAAAATATCTGAAAAGGTTTTACAAAATCTAGAGATTTAAGGGCAGGAGCTTCCTTGATGGCCATTTTGATGGATATAAAAGCTTCCAGGGACTCTGCAATCCATTCTATTTTTTTTCCTTTCCTTAACATTTTTGATATGGGTTTAATGATTTTAGCAAAATTAGAAACAAATCTCCTAACAAAGTTGATTTGTTCAAAGAATGACTATATAGCCTTAACAGTTTTATGGACAGGAATTTTATCTATGGCCTCAACCATTTTAGGATCTATCCTAATCCCCTCCTTTGAGACAATATGTCCCAAGAGCTTACCTTTTGTGACTGCAAAATGACATTTCTTAGGGTTCAAGCTAATACCATATTCTAAGGCTTTAATAAATACCTTTTCCAGATGTTGTACATGATCTTCAGCCTTCTTTGAATAAGGAGTAAGGTCATCCTAATACACCACCATGATAGCATTGATCAAATCTGCAAATGCTACTTACATAGTTCTTTGGAAGGTTGCTCCTGCATTTGTGAGACCAAATGGCATTCTTATGTATACATATGTCCCCCAAGGAGTTGTAAACGTCATCTTATACTGTTCAGATTCTTTGACTTTGACCTAGTTAGAACCTGAAAACCCATCCATCATAGACAACAGTTCACACCCTATTACCTTATGCAATATAGCCTCCATATTGGGTAGAGGATAATTATCTTTGAGGGATGCCATGTTTAGATTTTTGAAATCTACACATAGCCTGATATCTCCATTTTTCTTCCTCACAGGGACCAAGTTTGAGACCCATGTTGAGTGCCTAATTGGTTTAATGATTCCCCCATCTCTGAGCTTTTCCAATTCTTCTTGCATTTTTGGATCCAATTTTGGATTTATGGGTCTTTTCTTTTGTCTAAATGGCTTTGCAACTGGCTTCAATGGTATTTCATGCTGAAACAAATCTTCCCTATATGCTTTTAGATCTTCATAAGACCATGAAAACACATGTTTATATTTTCTCAGTAATTCTATCAGCATTCTCCTAATTGTTGGGCTTATCTTCTTCCCTATGTACACATTTCTTGGTGCCATCTTAGTTCCCAAGTTAATCTCTTCAATATCCTCCCTCTTAACTGGTGCTTGCTTCATGAGGGACCATTCACTTCCATCATACACCCTCTTCAATGCCACTAACCCTTTAGAAAGCTTATTTGTTTTAATTTGTAAGATCTCCTTCCTAAATACTATCTGCTTCCTATCCACTTCTTCAACAAAGGCATTGAAATCAATTTCTCGGGCTTCATATTGATCTATACAGTGAAGGAATTTCAAAAGGTCAGTATCATCATTCAAGACCTGCCAACTATATATGTTATTAGGCACAACAGGCCTTGTTTTGAACTCAATTTGTGATACTCCATCCAATGTAATGTCATCTCTTTTGAGTGCCACATTTGCTAAAAAATATGCCATTATGTGCTTTGACCTATCAATCCACTCAATTGAGAAGGAATCAAACAACTCAATTGTGTCCCATACAACATTATTGTATTGTTTCAGTCTTTTATGTTTTGCTGCATATTTGGGCTTAACTTGTGAAACAACTAACTTAGAATCCCCTAGAAAAACCAGCAACTTGATTTTATGTTTCACAGCTATGTTCAAGCCTATCAATAAAGCTTCATATTCTGCCACATTGTTTGTACATTCAAATGTTAACAGAAACGAATACTTAAATGTAACTCCTTCAGGTGAAACAAATACTATCCCTACTCCATTACCTTCTTGGCTGCATGCTCCATCAAAGTACATTTTCCATACATCATTGCAATTTTGTGCAACATGCTTCTCAATTGGATCACTATTGGTTAATTTTGGTTGGGCTAGTTCTATCTTAAAATTCCTAAGATCCACATCACAAAAGCAATTGATTTGATCTTGTGGTACAAAATCAACAACTCGGTTCATCCTTGGCTCCCTATACAACTTCACTTCCTGACCATTCACTAGAATTGTTGCATAAGACAGATCAAACTAGAAATTTCCACCAACCGCGGTCATCCATTGTCTTGATAGAAGCATCCCAAACTGAGGAGGGGTGTTAATTACTATTATATCAATGTTATAGGCCACCTGAGGATAAGCAACTAGCTTGACTTCAACATCTTTCATTATACCCACCACAGGAACAGGTCGATTATCCATTGCATAGCACTTGCCTCCATTGGTATCCACTCACATGCCAAGTTGTTTCATAACTCCTACTAGCATAATATTTATGGAAATGCCAGAGTCTATCATGCAATTCCTCAGCAATTTTTTATTTATGAGTAATGTAGTGAAAAAAGGATCAACTTGTGGGGGATTTAATAATGCATTATTAAGGCACACTTCTAGGATATTCACTTTCTCTTGATTATTTTTAGTGGCCATCTTACTTTTAGAATTTATATGTTTTTCATTTCCATTTGTTATTAATAGAACATCACTATCTCTGTATTCCTTAATTTTCATCATCTCAAGTAATGGAACAGACATCTTTAACTAAGATAAAGCTTGAGTGAAGTCAAAAGAGGAACCCTCCACCTTAATCATTTTCTTTTGTTCTGACGTTTCTCCTTTGTTTTCTTCCTTTTCTTTTTTACTTGGTTGATCAGTCTTTTTCATTTCTTTGTGTAATTCCTTTACTTCCTCCTTTTGGACAGGCCTCTGTTCGCTTTTATCATGTTAGTTATTTTATTCCTTTTTCACAATTCCTTGTGTCACCTTTTTCTCCTTCATAAAGATTCCCCTAGGGACACCTTCCTTCTCATTTACTGTCCTATTTCTCAACCAGTACTTACTCTTTTCTTCTTCAACTATAGCAATGGTTAATCTCTCTATCTCCTCTTTGGTAAGTTTCCTCATACTACATTGAATAGGCATTTCAATAGAATGTGGCTCTATATAATCTTCTTTAGAGTCAAAAATGATCTACTGTTCAGCCATATGGACATTGTATCTCTGATTTGAAATATCATACTCATAACCTTCATCCTTTGAAGATGAGTACCTCTCCTCAACATGGTGAAAAATGTTTGAAGTCAAATACACTATGTGATCTTCTCCACTATTTCCCATCAACATTCCTTCTTCTTACATTCTTTGGGCTACAACACAATAATCTAGGGAATGTGGCTTATCACAAACTTCACAAAAATAATTGTTATTTACCATATAGGTTCCCTTCTTCCTCAATGGATCAGGAGTTTCTTTGTTTCTAGGCCTATTTGTTATAGGTTTTCCATCTTTCTGGTTTGTGTTATAAGGCATGTCATGTAACCTCAGCCTTTCATTCTTGTATGTGTTCTCCTATTTATATTTATAATTATTGGTTTGTTGAGGAGCCCTAGGGTTGTCTCTTTTACTGATTATCCCAACAACTTTCCTATTGCTTTCAATTGTCAATGCTATCTTCTGGGCTTCAGCTAAATCTCTTGGGAACCTATTTCTCAGTTTCTACCCTATTTTAGGATCAAACACATTCAAATAAACACTCAATGCTACAGAGTCTAGCAACTTTGATCCAGAAGGTATCTTATTTTGCAATTTTATTGAATATTTGGTTGAAATCATAAATTGAGTCATTCTGATTTTTCTGAATGCGCATTAATTCATGAATAGTAGCATCTGGTGCACTTAGATTCCCATATTGCTCTAGAAATCGATCCTAAATTTATTGGAGAGAATTAACAGAGGTTGTTGGTAGGTTGTTGAACCAATCCTTAGCTTCTTCAGTAAGTGACATCATGAATAGCCTCATATGTAAATCTTCATAAGGTACATCCAAGTCTTGAATGAAGGCATTGAAACTCCTTAAATGATCTTCAACAGTAATTGCACTACTCCCTGAAAACTTAGGAACCAAACCTCTCCAACTGCCATCCATAGGGTAAGGTTATAATTGAAACCTTGCCAAGTCAAATTGTCTGATCATTATTGTATACTGGTGAGGGGAAGGGTTAGGTGGGTACTAATATTGGTACATAGGGTTATTATATTGTGTATTATGTTGTGGGATATAATGTTGACCATGATGTGGCTGTGTATATGTATATTGCAAGGGGATATGTGGTGGATGGTTTGGTTGTTTGTATTGATTCCCTATTTGATTGTAAGGGACTTTTGATGAATTAGAAGGCCCTGCACCATTATTTCCCTGCTTATGAGGTAGTACATATTTTGGGCAGCCAGTTGTCTGAACAACAATTTGAGCCTTTTGCAATTTGAAGTCCCTCATTGCTTGTATCATTTGGGCCTTCTCTTGTTCAACTTTTAGTTCTTCTAGCTTCTTTCTCTATAACTCAAATTGTGCTTTTACTTCTTTATGAGTTAAAGATTCATAATTTTCTTGAGGAATCATATTCTCATTGAACTCATTTTGATTACCCTCCATTCTTTGTTTGCATTCTTGTTGATATCTGAGTCCTACTTCAAGTCTAGCATCAAAATTTGGTTTCTTCTGGGGATCATAGAAAGCATTTCTTTGTTCCTATGGGGTACAAGGTTCTACACTTGAGTTATCTCTCCATGTGCCATACCCGTCATAATTTTCACAATGTTGTCTCAATGTTTTGTCTTTATTCGTTATGCACATTCCTCATTTATCTTCTTACCCTTATCAAGCCTATCATCCTTGTGCATCCACTTACTGCTACCAACACGAGCCCCAATATGACCTCCCCTATATTGAGATATTCTTCCATTCATGTTTTAATTTTTTTGTTAGAGTAGCCACTCACTTTTTTCAAAAGTGAGAAAGTGTTTGATATTTCTTATTCCTAGTGGAGTCTGTACAAGGTTTCTAACTCTATGATTAAGGCCCTAATTCGAAATTCAGCCCCCAGCAGAGTCACCAATTTGTTAGCTCTCAAAAATGCAGGTAAGAATACCTCAAGAGGTTGCCAATCTCTTGGTATGTTTTAGGGTAATAGAAAAAGCTAAATGATTTAAGCTTTCTACTCTTCAGGTGCTGCTAGACCTAGGTGGGTATACCTATATGAGTTGGGCAGACTTAACTTATGCTTATCTCTCTTGCAGTGATTTTCCCACGATGGCAGATGTGAGTGAACAAATAAAACTTGATCTAGTGTAGACTATATAAAACTAAAACCTAATATGTTCAATTAACAAATGTAAAAAGAATTAGATAAAACCAAATGATGAAAATGTAGAGACTAGTGCTTTATAGAGTATAAGGAGTCAAAAGAATTCTAAAAAAAGGACTTCTTTCTAGCAGGTATTCAAGTTGTTCAGCATATAATTTAGTTTATAGCTTGTATAAACATGCAAGGTTATGATTACTGAGTTCTCCTTAATGATCCAACTAACATTCTCTAATTACAATGATCAACTTAAAGGATTTAATCTTTACTTGAAAGAACCAATCAATTGATCATATAGATACAACAAATGTGTACTGTTAAACTAGATATAAACTTGTTACACCAATTTAAATAACTAGAAAACACCAACTTTGGAGATGACTTCAATAATGCTTTCAATGAACACAATAAACAACTGATAGCAGAAATAACTACACCATATTAAATGATTTCCATTGATATCTCCATAATTTCAAACATGCATCATAGTCTCATATTTGTGAAACATTTTATTCCATTGTATCTTTTTCTATCCTATCTTCTATTCTATATCTTATATCTCTATTTTGTTACCGAAATAGATATTTATACATCAAAAACGTGAAAGGATGCATCCTTTCATAAATGTCACAAATTAGAAAATAGATTAAGAGATAATTAGGCTCTGTTTAACCATAAATGAACTTTAGAAAAGTGATCCACATAATCCTAGCGCCCGTGTGTATCTGCATCTCCAACTGCATTCCAGATTGAAATCTCCATCTTTATCATCCTCTCATTCTGCTCGCTCGCCTCCTCCAATGTTGTGTTTTTAGTAGTAGCAAGCTTCAGGATTTTGCGCAATATTGACTCATTCTCACCCTTCCATTTGGTCACTTCCTTTAGTTCTCCTCTATCATTAGAGAATGTGGTCGATGTTTTCTTAGCGGCATTTGTCAATCCCTGCGCATCCCCTTGCAATTCTTCATAGAAATGTTGGTGTAATTAACTATTTAATTACATCTTCGTAAGTTTACTTAGGCATTAATTTAAGTCCCAGGTTGCATTTTATTATCCTTATCTAATTGAGCTATCTTGTAGCTCAAGTTAGGTTTAGGGTTGTGCATGCTTGCCTTTATAAGCAAGCCTCATCTTGTACATTTGTATCAATTGAATCATCAATCAATTTTGCATTTGATATAGCAAGCATTCTCGCCATTATCTCTCCCTTGTGGAAGTATTTTGGTCTAGTAACTGATTCCCAGTTTCTAACATGGTATCAGAGCGTCCATGGTTGCAAACTCCTTCCCAAATTTGAGGGTTTCATTCTGGCTTGAATTTTTTTGTTGGGTGTAGATTGGGGTTTCAAGAACCTCACGATTGATTTTAGAAGGTTCTGTAGATGAGTTTTGACTATAAATTCATCCATTTTGGGTAAATTTGTTTTTGAGGCAAAAAAAAATTTGTTGGGACAGCCTCCCAAGCGGTATGGTTTTTCCATTTTTCACAAAAGTTTTGATTAGTGCATGTCACATAAATTGGTCTGATTCAATATTTCATTGCCCAAGATTTGTAGCTCATCCTTCACTGGGTACATTAACTGGTCTTGTCTCCATTGGTGTACCAATATTGCTAGATCTAATCAAGCGTACTCCACTATTATAGGTGATCAAGATTTTGAATATTCAGCAGATCTAGTTGTTGTACTATTTCTCCAGTAGGTACCTTCCACTGTCTCGGTCTGGAGTACTTTGCGACTTTTGTGCCAGGCCGTCCTCTCCACATCAATGGGTCTGCATTCATATATTTCTATCAGCGACTATCATATCACTGCCCTATTTCTTGTGCCATCAGGTATATTCAGCATCAATTCACTGCATACATCCATAGGCCATAGTAGGCGGGTACATTGGATGTTGCCATATCATTGCTAGTTAACATCACTTCTGTTGGCATTCATTCATTGTTTTCTCCTGGATCAGCTTCTTCTATCCACTAGAAGGTACGACCTATCATATCGATGGTCTGTCACTGGTGGTATCGGCACATCCTCCTCTATAGGGTCTTCATTAGCGATGTCACCGCTGTCAACTCCATATCAACATATTACATACTGCTGATCACATGCTACACAGTTAATAAATGGCAATGTCTTTAATATAAAAAACTTTGTTTTATAAATTATTTATGCCGACAGCCATGCAAATTGATCATTGGTACCTTCATCCGCAGGTTTGATCTCTCATTGGCTGATCATTAAGCCAATTTTTTTGGGATTTTTGCATGCCATATTTTTCCTACTTTTGGTTAGTTTTTTCAAAAAGAGGGCAAGTTTTTTTTAGAAAGCTTTCTATTGATTTTTTTGAAAAAGCTGACGAGTTTTGGAGATTTCTTTTAAAAAAATATCTATAAAACTTATTTATTTCCAAATAGAGAGGGAGAATCCAACGGTCATTAAACCCCAAGATTTTGCAACAATTTTTCATCTCCAAAGCTACGACAAAGGAGTTGATTTCTAATTTTGTGCAGGAATTTGTTGTTCTTCTCTCATCATGGATTTTCCAAAAGTTGGACTTCTAACTCCATTTAATTATCATGAGTGGAAATCTCAGATGTAGTTGCTATTGTTAAAGTTGAAGCTGCAACGAATCACTTTTGGTCAAGATCTAGAACCCCAAGGAGCAAAAGAGAAAAGAAAATGGTTTGATAGAAGAGATGAAGCTCTTGGTAATCTTCTTCTATCCATTTCTCCAGATCTTAAATATCATGTTGAGTCTTGCACACATCCTCATGAAGTTTGGACTACTTTAGAGAGCCTCTTTGGTAAGCCAAACAAGCTAAGGAAATTTAAGTTGGAATTTGAACTGATGGGTCTTAATCCTTCAGATTTTGACAATATTCAAGACTTTTTCTCTAAGCTCAACTCTCTCAGATTGTAGTTATCAAAATGCGGGGTTGTTAAAGAGGATGAACAGATGATACTTTCTATTCTTGCTAAGCTTAGTTCTTCATATTTTGTGTTTGTTTCTACTTTCTATGCTACAATGGATGCTCTTGGCAATACATATAAAATGCCTTCTCTTGATGAGTTTGTTGCACAGCTCACAAGGGAACAAGCAAAGTTGATGCACATGGGTACATTGAAGTCTTCAACATCTCAAGCTCTTCTTGCGAATGATACAAAGGCTTCAAGTGGCAAAGGAAAGAAGCACAAAAAGGAAACCAAGTCCAATAAGCAAGGTAAAGATTCTCCTTCACATGACACTCTTGAGTCCTCATCCTCTTCAAAAGAGGAATCATCAAAAAAGAAGTCCAAATGTGCATATTGTAAAAGGTTAGGACATGATGAGCATAGATGTTATAATAAGAAGATTGATGAACTTACACACCTTCTTCAAAAGAATAACATTCAGCTGCCCTCATCAGTGTCTTCTACTTCTTCTTCACCATCACAATCAGCAGATCCATCATCATCATAGTCAAAGAACACAACATCCACTTTTGGGCTACATAATATGAAAGGGCATGCACTCTTGGCCTCTATAGGTCCTAATTCTCAAGGATGGCTTCATGATTCAAGGGCATCTCATCATATGGAATCTTCAAAGGAAATGTTCTCTTCTTTTGAGCCTTGTAATTCACCTCACATTTTGATGGGTAACAATACATTCATGACGGTAAGTGGGAAGGGTTCTATTGGTATTGGGGAAGGGACTTTCAATGATGTGCTTTGTGTTCCTTCTTTGACCACTAATCTCCTTTCTATTTATCAAATTACTCATGGGGTTCAAAGTAAAATAGTTGAGTTCACTCCTGATAGGGTGTATATAAGGGACTTGGAGACTAGGGATATTGTTGCAATCAGGATAGTTGATCATTCATCTCGAGTATATTCTTTTTAACATTTTGCTTTAGAACCTGATAATGTTCCTTTGACAACATCACACACTCCATTGAGTGTGACCCATATTAGTGAGGAGAAGTTTGGTCATCTACACCTTGGTATTTTAGAGACCTGTGCTGAGCTTCCTACACCTCCACCTCCTACTTCTTCAACCATTGTTGCTTCTGTTCAGCAGGATAATCATAGTTTTTCAAATCTTGCTTTGTGGGATGATTATTTGACATGGATTTCTACCTTGTTCCTAGAGTCTCATACTACAAATTTGGAGGACACACTTGAGGGGATTTCTCTCCTCTTTGATGATAGTTTCAACACAACTGTTACACCATCTTCTTTATCTTTGGAGATTGATATTCACGAGTCTCATCCATCACTTGATTTGTCATGTTTCTTGGACTTTCACCATGATTATGTTGTGGCTCATTCAAGCTTGAAGGCTCCTACTTAGTTTTTAGAGGCATACATGTTGAGTTTTCATTCTTCCTTCTTTCAGTTGGATATGGAGTAGCTTCTTCATCAGCTTATGGATTTGTTTCTTCCTAAGGGGAGATGTGTTGCTTGCAGACATTGGGTCATATTTTGTTTTCAGGCATTCTTCATTGGCTTTGGAGCTTCTTCAACATGTAGAGGATATCTTATCTCTTTACTTCCCTCTTATGGGGGGGTCATTTTTTGTATATTCATGATGGATGTAGTCCTTCGGGGGTATCATTGAGTCCTCCATACATCATTTTTACATTTGTCATGCTTGTTTTTTGTTTTCTCTCTTTTGGAGAGGAGTTTTCTTCCCATTGGGTTTTCCCCTTTTCTCTACTTTATGAGAGATTGCATTTCATTTGCATCTATAAATGGGTACCTAACATGGCCTAGTTGTTAGGACCCATAGTAGTTTGCTTCATAATATTCTCCCTAAGTTGTACTTATGGGGGGGTGTTGGTGTAATTAACTATTTAATTACATCTTCATAAGTTTACTTAGGCATTAATTTAAGTCCTAGGTTGCATTTTATTATCCTTATCTAATTGAGCTATCTTGTAGCTCAAGTTAGGTTTAGGGTTGTGCATGCTTGCCTTTATAAGCAAGCCTCATCTTGTACATTTGTATCAATTGAATCATCAATCAATTTTGCATTTGATATAGCAAGCATTCTTGCCATTATCTCTCTCTTGTGAAAGTATTCTGGTCTAGCAATTGATTCCTGATTTCGAATAGTTTTGATGCCTATTTATAAAATGATTTGCAGCTTCAATTGCTACACTATTAGAAACATCTCTCTAGTTCACTTCTTGAAAATTCTCCATGATCCGCTCATTCATCCTTTCATGTTCCTTTAATGTAGCAAGCATATGAGAATATTTTCCCCACAGTTTATTCAACCAAGATGTTAAACTGGCCAGCCTCTTCTTGATTATTGCCTCAAGTGTATCATATTTTCCTTGGGAGTAAGCACTTGATCCTTCCCAATGATCTTTTGACTGAGAACTTTCACCTTGGGTATGTATCCTGGGTGTCTTCACCATAACACCTAACAAATATTTTAGGTGGTCATTTTCTCTTAACACCCTTTTGTTGTTTGTTTTGTATATCTCTCTCTCCTTGATCAACATCTTAATTTGTGCTTTATTTAGTTTTGCAACACTAATTCCAATTTCTGTGGTAGCCATAGGATCAACTTCCCCAACTTTCAAATTCATGACATGCCTAAACACCTTTTCAGTATCAATAACTACTGACTTCCTGTGGGGTGGATATAAGGTCCAAATCGTTAACGATCCTTCATATGTATTGTATTTGGATCCTACATACACTTATGTTACCTTTTCTTGGTCTAGCTTGTGTGTATCATTACTATCCTTTTAGAAACTATCAAAGACAAGTACAAAATTGAGTCTATCCAGCCTGGGAAAGATCATGACACCAACATTTTCCAACATTTTCCTCCCCTTTTCAGGGGTCATACCTGTCATCTTCTTATCTACACACCTCATCAACTCGTTTAGTAACTGCTCTTCATTTCCTATAGTAACATTATCAACCCTTTCCCTTATTTCTTTTCCCTTTTGTTTATACAAAAATGCTTTAAATTTTGGGGAATTAACAAAGTCATCACCAAATACAAATGATATGTATTCTATGTGCCTTACATCTTCTTCTTTGCTCTCTTCAATACTCAACTCTTTGGTTGGGAAAATATAAATTTAAGTTCTCAATCTAAATACTTTACTCAGTTGACTTTGTGGCATATTTTCCTTGGATGCCTCCTCTCCAGAAGACAATGACTCTGCAACCCGCAATCTTTGATTATAACTTTCAACCACCACCTCTACTTCTTCCTCATCCAAATTCCAGATCAAATCATCAAAGTGATAGGGCACATGCTGATACCCTCCAAATTTTATCTTTATTTTAGCAGAATTAATATACCCTTCTAGGTCTAAGTTCTTTCTGAGTGGTCCTCTCTTCATATTGTACTGCAGAAATTTATCAGGGATCAAATTATATCCTTCCTTGCCCAACACAGTAAAATCACCAAAGCACAATGTAATATGCATGAAGGCCTGCTTTCCAAAGGAACTAAAATTCATAACACTAGAATAATCCATCTATCTGACAATCTCCAAATAAGCAATTATGTTTGGGACCCTTTTTGGAAAAATGAAAGGGGAATCTTCAAACCCATAAAATCTAATCATGGTAGCTCCCTCCAATCAATACCAATCTCCCCAATTATTATCAATGGGCCCATTGAAATATTTTGGCCAAAGAAATTTCTTTATCTCATCAGATAATGAATAATCACAAGGATGACTATACAATTTGTACAATGTTTTGACAAAATATTATTCAAAATGAATAAAACTAGCATTGGAAAACCTACTATCCCAAATAGCAGTCCACAATTGAACTGGTAGTGCTGCACCTTCTTTATCAAACTGAGAAATTCGCATATCTGGAGGCCATAGTCCCAACTCTTGTCCAAAATATAGCACCATATGCATCAGTAATGAATAATGCCTGAGATGAAAGGTAGATGATCCATTTTTTATTGCCATCAATCCTAAATCAAGTCCCTTAAAAATGTATGAGGCATAGTCAAATGGCCTAGAATTGTGGTATTGGATATCTACTAAGATTAGCATTGGCACAATTGACATATACTCTAAGGCATCCATTCCTAATACTTGGCATACTGAGAAGTAAGTGTATTTCATGTAAGGTTCAAATAGGTCCACATGCTAAGGAGGTCCATCACTATCCTATAAAGGAACTAGCTTGCTACCCTATTTAACCCTGTGAATTGGCAGCCTCCAACCCTTATAAATCGTGTCCATTCTCGAGAACTCCTTCTCCAATTCTTCATATATGACCTCCTCATTGCAAAACCCTTCCAAATTAAAATCCTCCCCTATTGCCTCTTTTGACAAATGTACTTGTGGTTTTCCAGACGAGTCACATATAGCTTTATGTTTCGGTCATAATGATCAGCTAACAATTTTACCAATTATGTGTTTACAAATACATTAGGGCACACCAGTTTTCCCAAATTAAGCTTCCATGGATTGCAAACTAGTTCAAACTGGTTTCTCCAATGATAATAAAAATTGAACAATTCATATCCCCTTATTTGAGTCCAAACGTCCCCTATAAATTTACATTTATCATCCAATTTATCTAATTCTGCCCTAAGCAGCGTTGATTGTCTAGCTTTAGGTCCAGAGCCAGGTAATTGGTCAATGAGGTCCTGATTCAATCTTCATTTTGTGCCCTCATGTTCCCCCTTATTTTTTTGTTTCTTTCCCTTAGTTTGACTGCTCTCACCATGTTTTCTACTTTTAACTTTTACTGGGCTAGGGGACTCCATTCTTCAAAGTTATAGAAGTTAAAATTTGAGGAGCTAAGGTGCAATGACTTACTGTATTCTGCTCGAGATCTTCATACTGGAAAGATTCCCTAGTTCTCCATTCGCCTTGCTAGTTCCTTTATTATTAATTCAACACTAATGCTTTCAATTAAATTCTCCTTATTATGTTTTGTCGCGCCATTAATGTGTCAGATGAAGCACAAGTGAAGACTTATTTGAACCTTACATTGTCACATCAAATGTCTTGTTGGTGAGAAATTTTTAAATTTGGGGTGATATCCTTTGCAACGTTCATTAAACCTTTCGTCGAAACATAATGTAGTCTTCGCGAAACCTCCAAGTCTCACCGACTATTAAAATCTATTCATCACTTTAATGTCCCGTAGTCTCATCAACATCTGGAGTCTCATCGATAATTATCACTTCAGTCTTATGTATCACTGTGACAATTCTGAGTTGGGAGTATGTTTCATAGACTACATTGTGTCTTACCAAGATACACCCCATTGTATTTTTCTGATTGTTGAGACATAATCACATTTTCGCTGATGAAACCATACTTCGGCATAACCTTCATATTTCTCACCAATGAAATTAGTCTTACCAACAAAATAGGTTCTATCAGCAAGACTTTGAAACTCGAAAAGACTCCTACTGATGCTAATTGTCTTGCCGAACTTGTTATTGCAATATGCTTTGTTTGGTGAGACTCTTCCCAAAACATCTCATTGGTGTGACTTATATGTTGGTAGGACTAGATGACTTCCTCTTGATAGTTCCTTGATAGAATCCCTTTGTGCTTTGTTGGCAAGTCCTAATACTTTTTGCAAAACCTCACTCTGATAATTTTTAGTTTGGCTAATACATCATTCCATGCGCTAGTCAGTGAGACATATATGAGTTCATTATAACTCATTCCAATAATGACCCTCTTGCCGATATGATATTTCTATCGCTGAGACAATAAATGTGTCTTGCCGATAGGTTCCTGTGTATGAATTCTGATCAGTGTGATTTTTCTAAAGTCTTGCCGATAGTCTGCAGCAAGTATACATTAGTGAAAAAGTGTTATAGATCAAGGAGACCCTGACCTTCTCTTGCTGATATGGATTATACAGTGAAATATTCATGAATCGATGGGTTCTATGGGACCACATGGAAAAATATAGGCAAAATGTTATGAAGAGAGAATTTTGTGCTTATGGTGAGGACTATTTTGTAGACTCATGTGTATAAATAACTATAAAATTTTCAAATTTTTACAGTTCTAACACATACCACTTCAGGCCATAGGGACCATTCAAGCTTAGCACTACTTAACATACTCCTAGCTCTTCCCATTAAGATTCAGTTCATCCTTTCTGCTACTCCATTTTGTTGAGGTGTATATGGAGTAGTTTTCTATCTCACTACTCTTGCATGCTTACAATAATCATCAAATTCCCTTGAACAATACTCACCACCATTATCTGCTCTCAACACTTTTATCTTATGATCTGATTGTTTCTCAACCAAAGCCTTAAATTCCTTAAACTTATTAAACACCTCGTATTTTTTATGCATAAAATATATCCAAGTGTATCTTGAGACATCATCAATAAATGTGACATAGTATCTAAATTTTCCAATAGAGTCACTATCCACAAGACCCATTACATCTGAGTGAATAATCTCTAATAATATTTTAGCTCTATTTGTACCATTAGGAAATTTAGATCTAGATTGCTATCCAAACACACACTGCTCACAAAAGTCATTTTACCAATATTATAATTAGGAAAACCATCAACCAAATTTTTATTAAGAATGGTCCTAAGACCTTCTTCACCTATATGGCCCAATCTATTGTGCCATAGCATACATGCATTTTTAGGTTCAATTACATTTGATAAAATATTTACATTGGAGGTATTTAGCTTAAACAAAGTCCCAATCTAAGAACCTTTAGCAACCACCATATTCCCTTTCACCAATCTGCAACCACCTTTTTCAAATGTCACATGCATTCTAGAATCATTGAACTTGGAGATAGAAAGTAGATTTCTTGCAAGTACAGGAATATGCAAAAAATCATTAAGGGTCTCAACACTACAATCACTGAAACACAATTTTACCTCTCATTTTCCAACAACTTTTGTTGTGCTTTTGTCTCCAAAGAAACATCTCCTCCATCATATGTAGTATACTTAGAGAACCACTCCTTTCTAGGAGTCATATGATAGGAGAAACCCAAATCAAGAAGCCAAGAGTTATCAATAATAGTATTAGAATAAATGACTAATGCATCATTACTATCATCTTATTTTTCTATAGAAGCATCAATATTATTTTTCTTTCTCTTACAGTCCTTTTATATATGCCAAAGTTTTCCACAATTCCAACACTTTACCTTACTCTTACCAAGGGTTTTTTACTGTCCTTTAGACTTACCCTTTCCTTTCTTGTCTACTTTAGATTCTTTCTCTTTAGGCCTACCTCTTACAAACAAGGCATCTTGGGAGCCAGTTTTATATTTCTTCCTCATGTCCTGTGATAGGAAAGTAGGAATGATTTTTTCCATCTCTTTTGGATCTACAACATTACCACTAATTGAAACAATTAGATTTTCCTAAGAATCTAGTAAAGAGAAAACTAATAAAATGCATTTATCCTCATCCTCAAGCTTTACATCTACAAATGCTAATTGAATGAGAATTAACTTGAAAGATTTTAAATGTTGTGCTACTAAATCAAGACATATTTCATTTTCAATTAATATAATTTCCTTTTTAGATACAACTTATTTGTTAGACTCTTTTTCTGATAAATATCTCCTATTCTTTTCCATAATTTATATGCACTAGTTTCCATGGAAACATTTAAAAGAATAGCATCAACAAGAGATAATATAATTGTTCTTCTTTCCTTTTTATTTAACTTAGCCCAATCTTCATTTGAAATAGTTGTAGGTGTCTTTGTATCATTATTAACTGATAACCATTGATCTCTTTCTTCAAGAAGATCTTCCATTTTTAATTTCCACATTTCATAGTTAGAACCATTGAACCTTTCAATATCTAACCTTGAATTCATTGTAACAGAAACTTAATTCCAAAAATCAAAAAAATACCAAAATAATAAAAGCTCTCACTAAGCCAATAAATCCTTCAAACTTTATGAGAAAGGCATCCCAATACTCTACCCAACCTCGGCTATGATACCAAATGTTGAAAAATGAGGTGTTTTCATAGCTTAATACTTTGTAAAACTTTAATATTGCTAATCTAAATAAGCTTTTACTTTTGTTACTTTTTTCTTTGTGGGTGATTATCTTGATTAATCCATTTTACTATTGTAGAATGTAGACAGAAGTTGATAGAAGAACTAGATAGGATATTAGAAAGATTACACAAGATGTAACTTGGAGAAACCCTTTTTCAAAAACAATCCACCAAGAATTATTCTATTATTCAATCTCTGAAATACAATACTCTAATTCTTACTTCAAAATGCTTCTTCTATCTTTACCAATCTTCTTCACACCTACAATAACAATAATGAAAAATCTCTTCAACTTTAATGAGATATAGAGACAATAAGCAATCTTATAATCTCCAAAAGATGACAATTACAATGCCCAAGCCCAAGCCCTAGAAAAGGTATGCCATATTGCTTCAAGTTGAGTTCTTTTTTGAAAACTAAATCTTTCAACATGTTCTTCATCCATTTTGGTGTCCCAAACTGAAGCTATAACTCATCCTTCACTTCGGTGATAATTCCAAAGCTCCTCCTCAAAGATGGTGCCCAAAAGTAATCCTACTTAACTGAGCCTTCAGAAATATTGTATCATGCAAGAGAGGTAAATCCAAGAAAGCATCTTGGGCACCCAAGTTGTCTCCAAGTGATTTCTTGGTAACTAAAATTTACTCAACACCATTCATGCAAGAATGGTCATCCCCTATTAACTGGAGGTAGTCCCTGTTATCTATCATATAAATAAAGTTATTAGCCATGCATTCCAAGTTAACTGAAGTCAACTAGGATACAACTGAACTGAACTAAACTAAAATGAATTGAATTGAACTAACTTAAATTAAAATAAACTAAAGTAAACTAATCTGATCTGAACTGAACTAAACTTCATGCATGCAAACATCAAACCCTAACTCCTAGGATCTTTACATGCATTTGGAAGTGTTATCTCTTACTCTGAATAGTTAACTAAACTTAAAGTAGTGTCACCTTACCACGTGGGTGCCCCATGTGCTCCTGTTATTTAGGAACTCATAATGGATGCCCTCACATGCTCCTAAAATTTGGAATTAATTACAAATGTCAATATTCATGACTATTTCATCAAATATTAATCTCATCCTAATCTTAGTGCTGTTGAACACATTCCAATAATCTAGGAGATAAATGAAATAATTAATGTTTAGGATTTTCAATTAAATGGCATCCTATTTCCAACATTGAACAATGGAGAAATGAAATAATTTATTTATGTCCTCGCATGATCAAGACAATGTTTGATTTTCCACCTTACCCTCAAGTGATAATGGTAATAGCAGTTGAGGCATTGAAAAAATATGAGAAGGATGTAAGAACACACCAGCGACACATGAATAATAATTGGTTAAAAAATGGTAGGATGTAATTTTTATACACTCCTCTGTACAAATTTCTTGAAGAATTTGATCTCCAGAGATCCTGATTTTTGCTAAAATCACGTATTTTTAAAAAATATAATGATTTAAGCCTTGAAAAGTTCCACTTAAAGGATTCCAATTGAAGATGGTTTGATCAATCCACCTTAAATCAAATTCCCTTGGATAGAACCCTGCTAGTTTTAAACCATAACTATAACAGAATCTCCTTATACCCATCAAAATGTTGATAAAAAACCACTTTTGATTTATCTTATGGGGGATCAAATGAATTCCTTCAAAATTTATTTTTTTTGAATATTTCATCCTTATTATAAGCTTCCCAAAAAGTATAATTTTAAATAAATTTACTTTTATTATTATATTTATTTTTTATTTCTTGTCAATGTAGGTTTTTCACCAAAAATTAAGATCTTTGTTCTACACATGTGGAAAAATAGCATATTATCAAAAAAAATTCTAAAAAATATCATTGCAGTAAATATTAAAGTCCTTGATCCAACAACAAAAAAATTGAACTTCAATACATACAAAAAAAGTTATGTTGTATATGATCTGCCAATGTCTCGATTATAATTGGTTTGACTTCGAAACTTGATTAAGGAAAAAATATTCAATAAAAAACTATGAAACCAAATGAAAGCACTAGATGTAATAATTAAAAATATAAATTCATTAAAATTAGAATTCTATCCTTCATGGAAAAAAAATTATGTTGTATATGGTGAGCATCAATCAAAAATGGTGTTTATTGAAAAAACTAGTTTGCGAAGGAAATGGAAAAAGAAGTTCAATCTGATTCCAAAAAAAAAATATTTAGAATCTACATACAAAATTTCACAAATCACTAGTTTGCATCATTTTCAAATTCCTTTCGGTTTAGCCGCTATAGGTGCCTCAAAGTGAAGATTTAGTTAGAAAAAAGTAGTCCAATGTCTAGTTTGGCAAAAAAATTTAAACTAGTATTGTGGGATCACATAAATCTATTACCAAGGTTCCTACAAAGTTTAGGAGGTAAGATTTATTCTAAAAATTTAGGGATATTATCACATTGTTGAGCATAGTCATGGGAAAGGAAAGCTCCCATATGTATGAGATCTGGATATTTCATTTTATTGAAGTAATCTTGGAACGAGTAGTGTATTTGGATTAGGGAAAGATTATTTCCAATAACATTCATAACCAACTCACTAAGGTAAGGGACTCAAAGGAGTTCTATATGTTAGCATATGTTATATATTATGTAGCTAGGATGTGAAATTTCCCAGGGTTGAACACTGTAGGAGTTAGAGGTGAAAGGCCTAGACAAAGAAAAATATGGGAATATTATGACTAGTTGGAGCTCAAAGCCTCGAAGAGACACTTTGAGAGAGTGAATTATTCTTTTTTGTATGTTATAATTACTTACCTATCAGGTGATGTGGGGTTTAGACTAGGTATATGCAATATCATCATGGAAAAAAATATGCCCTTAAGTGGCAAAAAATTCAAAAAAATCAGAGTTAGGAAACTTGACGTAAAAATTTGAATAATTTATCTATATTATTTCAAAAATATGTAAGAATAGAATATGTAGCAAATTTAATGTAGTTTCTAAACTACTAGGTTTATTTTTCTTAAAAAAAATCCATTTGGTGAAAATTTGAAATTTCAATGTAGCGACTTAAATTTCAAGGAAAAAATAAGTAGGTGTCTGTCTAACCACCCTAACCATAATAATTTAATGATAACATTTTTTTTAAAGATTTATATATAAGTAGACAAATCATGTCTAGATATGATGCATATTTTTTTGTAATTTTTTTTCAAGTAAATAATTAATTATGAATTTTTTATTACAACTTTTAAAAAACATAAAAACTCATATGCCTGACCACCTTAACTTGGTCAAAACTTAATGAAATTCAATTTTTCTTTTTTTAATCCCATAGTATGTGAAGCATAGAATGTGACGCATGTTTTAGATTCAAAAAATGTAATACCATTTGAAAGCTTTTTTTTTTTCAATCACCTATCAATCAAGACTTTAATCATAATTCGAATAGAAAATTAATAATAATTATTTATTAAATTAAAAGTAAAGCATAATTTATATTGGTGGAAATCTAATAATATACTTTAAAAACCCTTTTTGTTTCATCAAATTTGGGTTAAAAAAAGTCATCAGCCACATACCCATCATATTGCCACTTTTTGGCCTATCATGATCCTACACATACCTGACTGACTATAGAAGCCATGGAGTTGGTGAAACAATGACGTCAAACTAGTTCATCCAATATACTAAGTTAACCTACATTTGCTTTTAGGGGTATGAAGGAGCACCATTTTTGTTACCTAGATATTGCAGGAATAAATGGATTTGGATTGAGTTCTGCCAAAAAATGAGAGAGGTTAACCTCAAGTTAGTAGAAGTATAAATCTGGAGAGGTCAAGTATCCAATTGACCTTGGTTTTTATCAATTCCCATCTCTTGGAGTTTCCAAGTCAACAATCAAGGAGCTACAGGTTGTTAACTTTAATTTATATCAAGGGAGAAAGGACTTTGACCCAAAATGGAAAATGAATAATCTACATGCATCCTTGTTCCCACATCATGAGCCCCACTTAAATGATTTCTAGGAAAATTTACAAGATGAATTTGAAGAAAAAAAGAGGAAATATGAGAGGTTAGCCATTTATTAGATGAGGGAATTTAAGGTGAAAGAAGATATACCCAAAAATATGTCAGATAATGGTTTAACCTTTGATCCTCAATATGATAGGGAGCAAGTGGATACTCAAACTTTGGCACCCATCAACTGGATGGAGAAGGAAGAGTTTAACATTGATGAAATCTCTACAAAGGTGGTAGAAAGAAGTTTGGGATGGATTACTAAGTGATTGGAATATAGGAAAAGCAAGGATAAAAGGAAAGAGACACAAGGATAACATCTTCCTCTCTTCCACCTAGGAAATAGAAAAGGATCAAGAAGAAAATTCCACAAGTGAGAGAGGAAGAGGTTACAATGGAAAAGGTCACAAAATCCTTCTAGAAGGCTATAGTTACCTACCAAGCTATTGATGTAGGATTAGTTTTAGGATCAGGTGCCCAACCTATTTCCACTATATATCTAGAGATAGAGGCTGCTCAAGAGGTTCTTGCTATTGTTCCTTCACAAGATGACAAAATAGAAGTTGAAGAAGCTCCATCCACTGCTCCTTAAACAATAGAAGCAACAACTAGAGAATGGAAAGAGACTCCTATTATAATAGTTACAGAGTCTCCTCTCCCTTCATATTTTGAAGAGAATCCCCTTTGGGAGGAAGAATAGGAAGAAGATGAAGAATAATTTGAGGAACATGTGGAGTTTCAAGAAGGAAACCTCTAGAGAGAATTAGAAATTGAACATATCCTAAGAAAGGATGAGTGATGGGAAATAATGGAAAGTGCTAAAAAACAAGTTTTTGAGGATGAGACTACAAAAGTGGAAGCTTGGATAAAAGAGATAGAATAAAAAAGGAGAGATGAGGAAGAATCTTAGAAAAAGGAGCTAAAAATAAAGAAAAATGAAGAGATAAAATCTTAGAATGAGAAGCTTGAGCAAGAAAATATTGAAAAGGAGAATATCAAGAAAGAACAATATGAAAAGAAGAAATTGGAACAAGAAAAGGAAAAATAGGTGTAGACAGAGGTAAGTGGAGGAGAAGATTAGCCCCAACAAGAACAATAAATGGAAACAACTACATCAACTCCCGCATGGCTCAAGCTTAATCTGGAGAAGAAGTAGCAAGTGGTGGTGTAACCTATGATTTGGTATGAGATGATGAAGGAAATAAAAGTGGATAAATCAAGAAGTGCAGAGTTATAAATTCTACTAAGCTAAACATTGAAGGAGAGTTGATTGCAGAAATTGCTACTCCATTGGTTGATAAGGATGATCGAGAGTTGTAAGTTGTAGATTATCAATTAAGCACAATCAATTTGGGGAAGAAAACTCAAAATCAACAAATGTCAATCCTAGATTTGGAAGCTACTTTAACAAAGTCCATAATTGTGAAGGACAAGTTAGCCAAGGATGAATTGAAGGATCAATTAGATCATATGAAAATGTTTATCAAAGATATTTTTTCTGCATTGTTAGAAAAAAAATCTTATGATGTACCTCTATTGGTTAGTAAAAATGAATTTGAGGACCTCATAGAGATGAAAATAAAAGCACATGTATTTGATAATTTTGATAACCAGATGAAAGGTGAAGTAGAACTACTACTTGAAACTAGTTATAAGCTATATAGTGAAGCATGTGGCTTGAAGAAATAGATCAAAGAGTTGATTAAAACCATGTGGGATGAGGAATAAAAGCATCACAAGTACTTGGAAAAGATAAAGGATGTAAATAAGTTGAGTATAGATGAGCTTAATGAGGTAAGGATTCTAGAGGATGAAAGTCTAGATTATTTAACCAAATGTAAGAAGATCATGGTATTCAAGATAGAGGTAATGATTGAGCAAAGAATAGGATTGTTGAGATTGCAATAAAAAATATTGAAACAAACAAAGTTTTTTGAAGATTTTTTTTTTTGGTTACAACTCGGGATTTACCATCAAGTTGTAAGTTACCAAAATTGTAAACTATCAAGGAGTCCTGAAACAATAGGTGGAAGACAATGGTAAACACTGATGGTGAGGGTATTCTTCTCAATAGATTCGTAGGTATTAAATTTGATACACATCATGTTATGGGTGATATTAGTAACCTAAAGGATATTACAGAAGTAGCCACTGATGGGTATGAAAAGGAAAAATTCAGAATGGAGTTATTAGATGGGCCAAATGAAGTGTTGACAAATTTTTTGACTAATTATGAAAAGTTTTGATCGGTTTGAAGTCAAAGGTGCAACATTTGGAGCAGTCCCTATGAAATAGGAAGGCACAATAGTGAATTTAAATTCATCTCTAGCTAGCTAAAAAAGAACCACCACTTCCCCATGCATGCAGTTTTGATTATGAGAACACTCAAGTTGAACTAAAGTGCCTCCTATAATTGAGGATCTAGGGTTTGGACATCATGTTTTTGTGGATCAAGATTTTGAAGAATATTTTTATGATACTTTTCTATAAGTTTTAGGATGTAAATCATTGTAAAGGGTTGTGGACAATGGTTTTGGCACCACAAGACTCTCTAGCACTTTTAGGGTTTTTCAACTAAAAGGAGAAGGTAGACCAAAATGTGCAATGTCCCTGTTGATGCCAAAATTTGATGAGGTAACAGTGCCTTATGGGAAACTCAGTTCAAGGGGGACCCCTTTGCGCCAAACTGAGTGACCTCCAGATTTTAAAGAAGCTGGCTTCTTCTATAATGGATTTTGGAAAGGGAAAAGTAAACGAATATAATGAAGCAAAGTTTAATCTAAGGTGATGCGCCAAAATTTGCTGATGGACACGATAAATCATAGATTTAGGGGCCTGAATGGTGTTGTCACGTTCCAAAATATCAGAGACTTAAAACTATAGCATAAACAATTCATTTACTGACATAAAATAGTATTGCATACATCCTTACTACTAAGAAGAGTCATTTAGACATGATTTAGATAAGCAAGCTTGTATTCAATATATAGAAGTTCTGTCAAATGAAATGCTTAAGACAATATAAAGCACAGTTTATAGTTTAATTAAAACATGAAAAATAGAAAGGCCGAACAGTTGGCATAGTCTGAAAGTTTCTTGCAAATAAACATATAAAAGAGGCCTAGTGTCTCTTGCTAAAATCAATATCCTTTCTCCTAAAATTTCTTGGACCCTTCTCTCATTGACTGAGAGAGTATATATAGTAGGAGAGAAAACTCCCACTGCTTTGGAGAGCTGTAATAGAAAAGATTTCCCAATCCCCTGCAATAATGCCTGAATCAAAAGATTCCCCAGGCTGTTACAATGGCAACAAGTAGAACATAGCATCTGGACATCCAGGTGCAGGTGCGCCCTTTGTAATGATGGCAATGGTCCCAGTCAGGTTCGAGGTGACAAGTGTCATCCACCGCTTCAAATGACCATGATGAGCGGCACCCAATAGCATAATCTCCCTCAGCCAGCCTATCGCCCGCTTCAAGGATCAGTAGTAAGGTACGTGGCAGCCTATTGCTACCCGAATGAAAACTTCTCCCATTGTTGCCGAGAGATTGCGAAGAAGCAACACATGTCCAATGGGTTGAGGTCCTTGTTGCAATGGAGAGAAAGCTACATCAATCAGGTGTGAAAGACGCATGGTAGCATTTTGCAGCCCACGGTTGTTCACCTTCCTACTGCGTTGAAAAAGTCGTGAACAATTGCCACCTAGTAGGAGGTGGGGCCCGCCAAAAAATAAAAGAAGGTCTGCGGAAGTATTTCGCAGCCTGTAGTTGCTTATTTCATCTCTTCATGAAAAACTTGCGACATGCGGCCACGTAGCAAGATGCAGGTCCCACTGACAATCCTTATAAATGATGGCCTCCGTAGAAGGTGTTCACAACCCACACGAAGCCCTTAAGGAAACAAGAGAAAAACATTCCTCTTGTGTGACATGTGGAAACCTAGTGCAGCCTCTTAGGACCCGAAGGGGAAGCCGTTGTCTGAAGCTGTGAAGAAGAGATGTGCCAAGGAGTAGATCAAAACTTGATGAAAAAGTCAACCAAACTCGGTGACGCATAGGCTGGCACACACACATTTACAAAAGAAACTCGAAGGGAGCTGTTAAATATTTATTTTAACAGCTTTGGCGACTATTAGGGGCATTTCAGATAAGGAACAGAGAACCCAAAAACTCTCTAGTTCTGCAGACTAGAGCTTTTATCCTTAGGGCGAATGGAGTCAGAGTTTGGAAAGAGCAGCTTGCAAGGGCGACCATTCACTTTCAGATGGCTTTGCCATGCTACGCAAATTTTTTTGTCCCCCGCAAAGATCGATTACCTCCTTGTGATGCAGTACCTCAGGTAAGTCAGTGTCTGCTTGGATATGGAAAAGCAGCTGCTAGAGCAGATGAATGATCACCTCAATATCGGCTGCCATTGGAGAGCTGCTGAACTCCCTGAATGCTTCTGGGTCGTTCTCCTTCTGATCAATAACCTCCACAATTTGTGTGGTTGTGGCAATAGAGCCATCCTCGAGGAATGGGGACGGCAGCCCCATTTTGCCTAATTCGGAGAAACTTCCCTGAATGCCATCTAGTGCCTTACCTAGAAAAGCTGCCACTGCCTTTGTGCACTGGAAAGCGAAGTGACAATGAATGAATTTATTGGCTGTTTGGGTGGTAATGTCCAGATCATCGATACCTGCCCCAGCCAGTATTTTTTCCGAGATAGAGTATAGCTTGTTGAGCAAGTCCCTTGCCTTAGGAACCTTCTCCAAGATGAAACGTGGGAACTACTCAATTGTGTCATGGGCCTCTTGATTGAGCCTCGATGCCTTGTCGATAAATCAGAGGGTAGGCTGTAGTGTTAGGCAAAAGGCCTTTACTTTCTCCCAGTGAGAAATATACAATTGCCTAACTAGTGGAATGACATAAGATTGGGCAGGGGTAGGTAATACAAAGGCTTTAAGTGAAGAAATCTCTGCATCTCTTGAAATAAGGGCCTCAGTTAATTCTGCCTTCTTCTTTTTCTTGAATGCCAACTGCTCCACATAGCTGCTCATTTCTTTATTCCAATTCTGCTCAGCTCAGGAGTGGTTCACTGATTGCTCTTCTAGAGAAGCCTTTGCCTCTTGGAGCTCCTCTTCCAGTTTAGCCTTTGAGCCTTTAAATTCAGCCTCTTTCTCCTGTATTCTTTGCTCACACTACTCTTGTAGGTGCTCCAACTCCTCACCCTTTTGTTCCATCCCCTAACTATACTCAAGGCGGACACGCTCAAGCTCTTCCTCTTTTAACTGTAGGCTCTGTCGCGCTGCCTGGATCTAGCTCTGCAATTCTTTTATTAAGCCTGGGTCAACAATCTAGGTCTTCGCAATTTTTCCCTGAAGTATGTTCTTCTCATTCTCTGTTGTTAGCGCCCTTTCAGTCATTCAGGTGATATTTGCCTCTAGGGATTTCTCCTTTGTTTCTAGAAAACTCACCCTTTCTTTGGTTGCCCTGAGCTACTCATCCTTCTTCCTTAACTAGTGACTAGTTTTGAGGAAGTTGAAAGTGACCACCCATTGCGTCTCCTCCATGATATCAACCTTATCTTGTGGCTGGGCTACTTTCATGTCAAGTCTGACAACATAGATCTCATAGTCTTCGAGCTGCATTTCTCCCTAAGGCTTGTTTATCCTTCGGTACATGGTTGCAAATTTTAATTCTTGCTGGGCCTCATCATACGAAACTTGTACTCTAGGCTCGATGGGAGCATTGTCATCCTTTGCCTTACATCGCCTCATTCTATTTGCGTGTGCCTCTTTTTCACAATCTATCTGTGCTATGAATTCAGCTAGTGATGAAACTAGCCCACCTGCGAAAGGAGCACCAGAAGGCATGGCATAGGGATAGGTAACTTTCATAGGCACACGCATTTGCTTCTTCTGGAGAGTGACTGTTTGTGGAGAAAAGTGTGGCACGCTCCATAGCTTGATCTAAGAACTATCAGCAGGGCTAGGCATTTGTAGCAGCTGAATCAGAGGTTCGGCTGTAAGGTTTATTGGCTGGAAAAGGGGAGTTGCTAACAGGGTGTCAGCTTGTTGCAATGGAAGAGGATCAGTAAGCATAGCAGAAAAAGAATGGGGGCCAATAGGGGGAATGTCTTCCGAAAGTGAGGTGAGGAAATTATGAGCGGCAGCAGTAGGCATAAGCATACTCAGAGGAGTAATTATAAACGGGTGGGCCTGGGAATACTGAGCAAATCCGATCGAATAAGCTAGACCAGAAGTAGAAGGTGGAGGGCTTAGACTTATGGCAGGAGTTGTTAGTGAAGCAGGGGTAGATACGAAGGAGCGAAATGTACCTATTGGCTGGTTGGCAGTGGCTCCAGGATCGTCTGTGACTTGCTCACAAACTCCGGCATTTAGCTAGCAGCTACTGCTTCTCCTCCGGCAGGTTCTTGCAAAACCCCTCCAATAATACTTTCCGTGTGCTTCCTTTTCGCAGGCGGACACTCACTAACTTCGGTAGTCGAACCTTTCTGCTGAGGCATTAGCCTAGCCAGTTTAGCGGTCCAAGTGCCTGTATGTGAGCCTCTTAATATATTAAAGCATACGTTCGTGGCCACATAGGCAGCCTGCCCGGAAACATTGCCCCTTGTGCTGAAGAGGATGATACCACCGCTTCTTCTTCATGCTCCTCTCCTTCCTCTCCTTCCTCGCTCCTGTTAACACTAGAGCTCAGGCTAGGGTGGTCTTCATTCCACCATCTGTTGAATTCCTGGTCGTCCTTCAACTGATTATAAAATCCCTGCCAAAAAATTTTCAGTGCGAGCACTCTATCGATGACGCAAGCCGGGAGCAGGAAAGGTTTGCCAGTAAAGCCCCACATTCGGAGGATCATAAAATCCCTGCCTAAGAACCAGTCACAAGCAGGGGTATAGCTCTACATAAATCCGGTCTACTCTTTGGTGAGCCAGACGATATCACCTTCTTTGATTAAATCATTCAAAACTAGGGCTATGAAATAGTCTACGAATGCATAATAGTCATATGATGCGGAAAGGAAAGGTGTCCATGTAGACACCGGCTTTCTTTTATTCTGCTCATCAAAAATTGATAGCGGAATAAATCGGGCAAAGAAATTTAGATTCTGATACAGGAACATGTAGACCAGGTAGGAAAGAAATCTAAAATTCTTTTCGGCCTGATAATTCTCCATTTGTTGTATCATTTCTTCAACCATGAACTTAGCAAAATCATACCAGAAGAGTTCATGCTGCTTGTGAAACTGTATTGTAGGGCCCAGCTGAAAAGCCTCAATCTTCTCATCAGAGTCTCGACCGCAAACAAATGCCAGCATAGACATGGCATCCTGGAGATCATCACGCAATGAACCACACAATAACGGGATACTTGGTGCTTTAGCGGACGCAATACCTTTCTTATTAGTCTCTTCTAACAAGAAATCTGAGCTAGTTTTCATCTTCCTCTATATTTTGTCCCCTTGCTTGGGCGAAAAGGCTCAATAGTCTCCTTCCTTCTACTTGGATCCGGGATACATAACATGTGTCAGATGGCTTTTGGACTGATATAAACCCTTAAATTGTGACCTTCGATGTAGTGGGTATCTAGATTATTCTCTGAAAAGCTACGTCGACCACCTCTGGGCAATAGTGCACCAATGAGACCATGTATTGTGGGAGACCACTATACCAAATTCTACTTGCCATGGATTGGTTTGCCTTTGTTGTTGATAACCTTGCACAAGCCACCTCTCTGAGGGATTTAGGGTTCTTCGCAAGCTTTGGGTCATAGATATTGTTCCATTCTTCTTCAACTTTTTTCTGGTTAATCCATTTCTTAGGTTTATCCAGCTCTTCCGTGTGGGCTCTTCTCATCTTCACGGGTATACAAAGTGTGGAATATGCTACATCCTCATATACATACACCTCAGCCGAAGAACCAATAGCCATGAACAGTTCCTGGCTAATCTCCTCTTGCATCGGCTGAGCTGAAGATTCTGACATTTTTCTTTCTCTGAAGAATTTGTAAGCTCCTGGCCTACGAATATGCTTGCTCTAGATAGACAAACAGAAAACAACTATGCACTTCCCTTGCGTTTGTAAAAGCCTTTGAAGTATTAAGCCTTTTCATGCAATAATAGCAACTTTTTCTAAGGTGGTAGGCGAAAGCAAGCCTTTTGCATTTAATTCGGCATGTACCGTTAATCTTGCAACTCGTGCAAGATGAACTGATTGCTATTCTGAGGCGGCTGGATTTCATTATTGCATTTACGCAATCGTGTGATACACCTTGATCTCCTTGGAAACAGAGCTTGCAACTGGCCTTCTAACCCTGCGTTAGCATGCGCTAGCAATTAGTATCCTGGCTAGAATGATTACGTCAAGCAAACGATCACTGCCTGAAAAGATATGAGTATCGCCTTGGGCTTTGGGACGCACTTGAGAGATGACACAATAGCCTACGGCCATACATCCCTTCACCAATAAGCGCTACCTTTTTTAAAACCAATTAATCAACCTCATCTAACTAAGCACACCTTGAGCCATGCTATCACGGATACAACTGGCTAAAAAGTGTGAACAAACGTAGGATTGCCTTTCAAGACAGTAGCTAACATAACATCACATTTTTTAGAGGCGGATTGGCATGTGCCTTGTCAATTTTTCTATAAATAGGCCAGTAGATAATGAGCAAAGCACATTTAGCATTTGAGAAGTGATAGATTAGTAGCAGAGTGCTAAGCAAGTATTTTCATAGATTAGGTGGTGAACAATTCTAGCATTAACTTAGAAGCCCAGGGACAATGTCAAGAAAAATGGATACCCCAATTCATCTAACCTCGTTTAAGTCACATACGACATTTCTAGGTGAGATTTCCACTAGGAGGCTGAAAAGGATGACGAAGAACAAGCATTCGCTAATTCTGGTAGCCATTAAATGGGTCCTATGCCAAGACTGCATAGAATGCGAGGATAAGTATAGGGTAAATACTGATGTGTGCTCTCACTTTGTAGCATCCATGCTGGACATTTACATTCCCCAACCACTCATCTTGGAGTTGGTTAAAGAAATCTTTCCAAAAAAATACTTGAATGGGCTTGGTGAGGTCATTGTGCATGCTACATATGGGATAGGCTTGCCAACAGCCAACGACCTATGTCACTTTATCGAAGAAGAAGCTATCATCGTTTGGCTACCATTTCTCAGCATATTTCACCTATAGACTCGTGACTAGCACCAACAGAGGGTTACTCAAGCCCTACACTTCCTATTTTGGAGCTACAACGTGATACCTTTCTATGACATAGACTGGTACACTGACTTCAGGAACCTGGTGTTTCCACCACCAATGGCGGTTGCATCAAATGATGCTACCAGTGTCGTTGAGGAGCCCATGGACGAGGAAGAAGTGGATGCTGTAGTGAATGCATCGATTACTACCAGTCATGCCTTCGGATAGATAGCCCCCTTACCTGCTTGCTGAAAATGTAACTTTCCTGCTTTAGATAAGCCTGATAAAAGGCTATCGTATATAATATATCCTGATACTTGTACATTTTTGAAATCGGCCTCCCAGCCATTTTGTAATCAAAGAACATATATATAAATATATACTTCTCATTTTTAAGGAAAATCCATGCTCTTTTTGCTTCTGTGTTTAAAATTTTCTGGGTTTGCAAGTTTTGTATGTTGTTTTTCCATGTATGAGTGTATTTTGTGTAAAGCAACTCTATTGTTTTACCTGCCAATGATAATGAGCAAATGCGTAGAAAGAAAACTGATTTTAGAAAAAGAATAGGCCAAACACAGGAAAAAAAATGAAAGTACTATTTACATTTGTACAAGGTAGAGCTTAATGCCTAATGGAACAACTTAAGATGAATCCCATTGACTAAGATTTCTAATGGCTCTTGTTCCATATTTTTCAGCTCAAAAGCGTTGTGTTGCCTGCAGCGAATGATTTTGAAGGGTCCCTCCCATAGGCTATCAAATTTACCGTGCTGACCTGGCTTTGTAGCCTTGCAATCATATTTTAGCACTAAGTCTCCACTTTTCAGACCTTGGTCAGAAGCCTTCTTGTCAAACCATTGTTTGACCACTTGTTGTCAGCTTGTCATTGCTATTAGGGAATTCTCCCTTTTTTCTTGTACTTCCAACAGTTCAGCGAGCCGAACCTCCATGGCTTCATTTTGTTCTATCTCAAGGGACTTCAATAACTGTATTGTTGGGATCTCCATAGAGATAGGTAACAGTGCCTCCTTCCTATATACCAGCTCATAAGGCGAAGTCTTAAGGACTTGCTTAGGAGTTATGAGGTTTTCCTAGAGCGCTTTTCAGAGATTTTTATGCCATTCCCTCTAGTGCTCTGAGCCAACCTTTTTAAGGAGTCAGACTAAGCTTTTGTTTGTTGACTCGGCTAGGCCATTTTCTTGTGGATAATAGTTTGATGATGTTTTAAGGAATATGCCATTTTTTTATGCAAAGTGACATACCTTTGTACCTAGAAATGCTCTGGCGTTGTCTGAAATGATTGTCTTCGGAGGGCCGAACCTTGTCACCAGTGCTTCAAGGAAGTCTACAATTTCTACTTATGTTGCACCTTTAAGGGGAACAGCTTCCACCCACCTTGTGAAGTAGTCTGTAGCCGTTAGAATCCACTTATGTCCGGCACTAGAAACTGGGTTGATCATCTTGATGAAGTCCAAGCCCCATTGCACAAATGGTTCATCCGCCACGATAGGTTTGAGGGGCATCGCTGAATTCTTCCTTCTGTCAGAGAAGAACTGACATTTTTTACAAGCCCTTACCAGAGAATAGGAGTCACTAAAAAGTGTAGGGTAGTAATATCCAGCTCGCAGGACCTTGATGGCGGTAGTTTTGGTGAAGAAATGTCCACCTTCATCGCTATTGTGAAATGCGTCGAGGATCCTCTGCGCCTCCCCTGAAGTAACGCATCACAGGAGCACACCATTGAAATTTCTCTTGAAAAGGACTCCTTCTATCAGTGTATATCCGCAATTTTGAAGCTGGTAATACCTTTTTTTTGGGATGAGAGGCCTAGCGGATACCTTTTGGTTTGCATGAAGTTTATTCTATCTGTCAGCCAATCGTCTTCCGATCCTGATTCATTTATCAGGATGAGCTCTGGCTGTTCCTCCTTGGTAGGTACCTCCTCGTTCTGTGCCATATACTCACACAGTCCTCTACCTTTAACAGTCTTAGTAGGCCTGACCTCGATGTCATACTCTAGGATCTTGGTAATCCAATTAGCCCTTTTTTCTGTGATCTCTCCTTCCATGATGTATTCACGCACACTAGAATGTGCAGCATATACTAGAACTTTGTTACAATAAATTAGATGGCGGAACTTTTTAAGTCCCTTTACTATTGCAAAGGCCTGTCTTTCAATGAAGTTATACTTTGCCTCATATTCTTTTAGGGTTCGGGAATAGAATGCCACTGGATTCTCTCCTTTTCCTTCACTATCCTTTTGAGTCAGAATAGTAGCAATACTGGACTTGCTACTAAAGGCATACATTATAAAATCTTTGCATTGATCTGGATTAATCAGCACTGAGGCTATGGAGATCGCTTCCTTGACCTTTTCAAAAGCCTCCCAAGCTTCTATTGTCCATTTGAAAGTTTGATCCTTTTTTAGCATTAGGGTGATCGACCTAATCATTCCCACGAAATCAGAACTAAATTTGTTGATGAAATTTACTTTGCCTAGAAAATACTGGACACCTTTCTTATTTTCCGGGAGGGGAAGCTCCTTGATAGCCTTTACTCGTTCAGGGTCAATTGAAATACCCTCTTTAGACACAACATGCCCTAACAGCTTACCCTGTAGTACTCCGAATACACATTTCTTTGGATTCAGAGAAACCCCAAACTCTTGGCACTTTTCAAAAACTAATTCCAAATGATCAAAATGACCATCTTTAGATTTAGAGAACATAGTAAGGTCATCCAAATAGATTAGAATAAACTTATTGATCAGTTCACTGAATGCAATGTCCATAGCTCGCTGGAAAGTTGCCCCTGCATTAGATAAACTAAAAGGCATTTTAGCATATGCAAATGTTCCCCACTTGGTGGTGAACGTAGTCTTGTGCTGATCTTCTTCTTTAACCTGAATCTGGTTATAGCTAGATAAGCCATCCAGCAGAGAGAACATTTCTGATCCTGCGATAGTTTGGAGGATTGACTCCATAGAGGGAAATGGATAGTGATCTTTCAGAGATGCTCTGTTCAGGTCTCCAAAGTCCACACATAAGTGGATATCACCATTCTTCTTTCTAACTGGTACCAGGTTTGATACCCAAGTACTATGTTTGATTGGGAAGACAATACGTGAATCGATGAGCTTGGTTAGCTCTTGTGCTATTAGGGCCTCAACTTTAGGGTTGACTGGCCTTTGCTTCTGTCGGACTGGTTCTGCACCTTCTGTTAGTTCAATAGTGTGTTGAATGACACAAGGATCGTAACCCTCCAGATCATCGTAGGACCAGGCCACTACTCCATATTTTTCGTAGAAACTGATAAGCCTTTCTCTATCTCACTGTGGGACATCTTTCCCAACCCGGAGATTCCTGCCATTGGAGACCCGGAGGTTTTCATAATAACTTTTGTCTGCCATGAACTTCCACTTATCATTTCGGGTGTCATTACAATCAAAAAAAATCTCAAGAGTAACTAACCCTTTTGGAAGTTTATTTGAATTGAGCTACATAATTTGTCCTTCATAGGCCTCGGCGATCTTTGGTTGAAGTTGATCAGCAAATTCTCCAGAGTGCTGGATAAATGAGGTGATGTGCTCATTGCTCTCAAAGACTTGCCAACTCTGATCATTATCGGGGATTGCTAGTTGGACAAGCACTCGAACTGAATATTCATTCTGAAGCAAGTTAGAGACAGGATCAAATTGAGCACCAATCACCACCATGTGATCTACATCGCTATTCTGTGTTCGAGGAACGGTCAGGATATTGAAAGCTTCAAAACCATCAATCAGGTCCCAGATTCAATGCCGATAGGATCTCATGCAGACATTCTTTGCTACAGAAATTCCTCGAACCTGATTAACTACCAATTCAAAATCTCTGAACACAATCAATTGCTTAATACCCATTTTTTCCGCTAGGCTTAGGCCTTGGACTAACCCTTCATATTCAACTTCATTATTTGAACAGGCGAATTGGAATCAGAAATACCTCAACAACTTTTCATTCTGTGGGGATATTAGACATACCTCTACTCCAGCTCCAACTTTGCTCCTTGCTCCATCAAAATACAACGTCCATAGCTCATTTGCTTGGTTATCTTCAGATTCTTTGGTGACCTTCAGAAGAACTTGGTCTTCATCATAAATCACATATGTGCCCAATCCGGTAGCATGATAATTCCCGAAAGGATCATTCTTTATGTGTTCGCTTAATAGAGCACCTTCCTTATCATTTCAGTCTCTACTCACCTTCTCCTCCTCTAGCAGTTCGGCACTATACATGTCCTGCTTGGTGATGGAGGTATGTGTGGCCTCAAAATTGATTAGGGCCTCATTCGCCACATGTTCGGAATGTAGAGCCTTCAATTCTATCTTTATTTTTGCACCATGCTTGGTCCTAAGTATTAGATGTGACCAATCTAAAGACAAATATCCGCCCACCTTTGAAGTAAATTCTCGGGATAGATAGAGACCGAACATAGGAGGAACATCTATGATCAATATATCTTGCGGGACCGTGATACTTGGGCAGGCAAATAGAGTTAACGGAAGCGCTTTGATGACACCCACAGTATAAACTTTATTTCCATCTAGCTGCATCACCCCCTTCTTCATAGGTTCGTAGCTGAGGCCCAAGGCTTTGACTATTAGTTTTGGCATAACCGTTGTACTAGTGCCAGAATCAATCATAGCATTATGTAATAGCTTTTCCCCTATGATGAGAGTCAAGAAGAAGGGTTGAGGTTTCGGCCTACTTCCACCTTCCACATGGGGCTCCTTCGCTTTGTCTGTAAGGACCTTAGCTAGTGGCATTTGATAAACCACCTCTATACTGGCAGACGGCTCTGTTGGTGCTGAGTTGATCTCTTACTGAAGCGCCTTCTGTAGCATAGTCTTCTATTTCAGGATAGCTAGAATGTCCCATAAAGATGCATTAGCAGATGATTTCTTTAATTGCTCCACCACATTAAAAGGTGACGAGCTCGGAGACTTCTGCTCCTTTGCTCTTGTTATAATAATTTCCTTCCGTGGTTGAGAAGGCAAAGAGGCGGTCGAAGCGCTAGGAATTTAATCAGACACGCCTTGGTGTTGTGGGCTGTCTGGAAGTGAAACAACAAGCTCACCGGTGAATCTCCTCTTTGAGCATGTGTTATAGTCAGTTTGCACCTACGGCATTTCGGCTGTGGATGTGTCATTGGTAAACACTGTTTCCTCGTCTTCCATCCAAGAGAAGAGCGCATGATCAGGAACAATATCAGACTCTTGCTCTAAGGACATTCCTTGCATTTGTGTGGTAAGGACCGCATTCTCCATTGGCAAGTCATAACCATGTCCTCCATTTTCTGCTGTAATACCTTGACTGTGTTGCTCTGCCACCTTCAGTTGTAAGTTGCCACGCGGACAATTTTGAGGCATATGGGCATCGTTGCAAGGGAAGCACCATGGATTGATGTCATCAATAAGATTATTTTGTCTCGTGGTTAATTCTCTACTTGAGCTTGGCGACGCATCTGCCAGCTGCGTAGGCACTGGAACCATTTGGTTTGTAGTCGGCGCTGATGAATTAGTGCGAGGCGCACTCTAATACTGATTTTGTTGATAAGTAGACCGCCCGCCTTGATAGTTTTGATATGAAGGTCATGGAGGCGTTGCTTGGTTCCACTTGAGAGTTGTTATGTCATTTGCCATAGTTCACAACATCTCCTTGAGGTCGCCTATTTCATCCTTGGAAGAACCCGATGTAGAAACCAAGCTTTCAGGAGCAACTGCATAGGAGTACATCGACTGGGGAGCTGTTGTCGTACTAGTCGATGTGACCTCTTGTGCTAAGTTTGATATTTTAGGAAATATCGAGATAATAGATCAAGGAGGAAACTTTCCGCAATCTATCAAATAATTTTTAACTTTGATAGCGGTAGCATAAGCATTTGGTAGAGTGGCTTCTCCCAAAGACTTAATCATCACAGAAATGTCGGGGTTAATGAACTTTAGATAAAATATGAATGCCAGTTCCGGAGTTGGGCAGATAGTCACAGGAATCCTTTGCCAATTTGAGTGAAATTGGGCATTGAAATCCATCAGAGCCTCCTGGGGTGCTCGTCTTATGACAGATAGCTGATGATATAATGAAGAACGATCTCCGTCATTTGAGAACCTTTCATAGAATAGATCTTCAAGGTCATCCCAAGTGCGAATTGAATTAGGAGTCAGTGTTTGGTATCAATCCAAAGCCTTGCCTTTGAAGGACGCAGT
Organism: Sequoia sempervirens; assembly: GCA_007258455.2. Lineage (NCBI taxonomy): Eukaryota > Viridiplantae > Streptophyta > Pinopsida > Cupressales > Cupressaceae > Sequoia > Sequoia sempervirens. The sequence continues at coordinate 77,816,519 of VDFB02086081.1, read as the reverse complement.
GAGGAGCCTCAGGGCTACATTCTGCGCTATAATACCATGTACCAGACATACATCTGCTATATCTTGCAAATGTTCTGTTGGCGTTTTTGTGTTGTCTCTGGCAAATTTGGGAAGAGATTTTAGGGCCGAAACTGGGATAGTGCCCCAAACAGCAGGTGCTACCGGAGCTACCAGGGGACTTCCAGCATCCCATGCTACATACTTTCTATTTGCGGCTAGCAACATGGTGAGAGGAAAGGGCGGTGGGAATGGAATGGTTACTAACTGATTTGCGGCCTGGATTGTCCCTAGCGGAGGTACTAGTAAACCTAGGTTATTTGCAGTCTGGGATCTAGTTACAGGCCGATGGCTCATACACCCCTCTATAAGGCAATTTCATTAGTTCAGGTCCCACCGGGCATGCCAAAAAAAGGACAAACTGTTGACGCCAAAAATTGACGAGGTAACAGTGCCTTATGGGAAACTCAGTTCAAGGGGGACCCCTTTGTGCCAAACTGAGTGACCTTCGGATTTTAAAGAAGCTAGCTTCTTCTATAATGGGTTTTGGAAAGAGAAAAGTAAACGAATATAATGAAGCAAAGTCTAATCTAAGGCGATGCGCCAAAATTTGTTGATGGGCATGATAAATCATAGATTTAGGGGCCTGAATGGTGTTGTCACGTTCCAAAACATCAGAGACTTAAAACTATAGCATAAACAATTCATTTACTGACATAAAATAGTATTGCATACATCCTTACTACTAAGAAGAGTCATTTAGACATGATTTAGATAAGCAAGCTTGTATTCAATATATAGAAGTTCTGTCAAATGAAATGCTTAAGACAATATAAAGCACAGTTTATAGTTTAATCAAAACATGAAAAACAGAAAGGCCAAATAGTTGGCATAGTCTGAAAGTTTCTTGCAAATAAACATATAAAAGAGGCCCAGTGTCTCTTGCTAAAACCAGTATCCTTTCTCCTAAAATTTCTTGGACCCTTCTCTCATTGACCGAGAGAGTATATATAGTAGGAGAGAAAACTCCCACTGCTTTGGAGAGCTGTAATAGAAAAGATTTCCCAATACCCTGCAATGATGCCTGAATCAAAAGATTCCCCAGGCCGTTACAATGGCAATGAGTAGAACACAGCATCTGGACATCCAGGTGTAGGCGCGCCCTTTGTAATGATGGCAGTGGTCCCAGTCAGGTTCGAGGTGACAAGTGTCATCCACCGCTTCAAATGACCATGACGAGTGGCACACAATAGCATAATCTCCCTCAGCCAGCCTATCACCCACTTCAAGGATTAGTATTAAGGTACGTGGCAACCTGTTGCTGCTCGAATGAAAACTTCTCCCATTGCTGCCGAGAGATTACGAAGAAGCAACACGTGTCCAATGGGCTGAGGTCCTTGTTGGAGTGGAGAGAAAGCTGCATCAACCAGGTGTGAAAGATGCATGGCAGCATTTCGCAGCTCGCAGTTGTTCACCTTCCTGCTGCGTTGAAAAAGCCGTGAACGGTTGCCACTTAGCAGGAGGTGGGGCCCGCTAAAAAATAAAAGGTCTGTGGAAGTATTTCATAGCCCGAAGTTGTTTATTTCATCTCTTCATGAAAAAATTGTGACACGTCGTCACGTAGCAAGATGTAGGTCCCACCAAAAATCCTTAGAAATGATGGCCTCCGTAGAAGGCCTTCGCAACCCACACGAAGCCCTTAAGGAAACAAGAGAAAAACCTTCCACTTGTGTGACATGTGGACACCCAGCACAGCCTCTTAGGACCTAAAGGGGAATTCGTTGCCTAAAGTTGTGAAGAAGAGATGTGCCAAGGGGTAGATCAAAACTCAATGAAAAAGCCGACTAAACTTGGCGATGCACAGGCCGGTGCACACACATTTACAAAAGAAACCTGAAGGGAGCTGTTAAATATTTATTTTAACAGCCCCCACTCAATACTAATGAAATATGGTTGAAATTTATCTAAATTTAATGTAATAAATGCAAGGAATGAATAAAATATATCGATTATTCATGCAAAACTACAAAATGTAAGATGTTTGAAAACACATTGTGATATGCAAAAACACCTAGAAAGATGAATAAAAATGCAACCAAAGCATAATAGAGAAGAAAAATAGAAAGCATGCACTTGGGAATGTGTTTGAGAGTGGAATGAAAACTGAAAATTTTGTTGATTCTAAATTTTTTACCTATTGGGACACTTACAACATTCTGGGTGACTTAGTCCTAGATCTGAAAAACTGCGTCGAAGCCCGTTTTAACCAAATGGGTATATAGATCTATAGAAATCTTTGAAAAAAATGTATAGTGGGAATAATTCACCACTATTGGTGACTTAGTCCACTTTGGCTTTTCTGAAAATCCTAAAGTGGAAACAAAGGCTCTTGGTCTACACTTTTTGTTCCTCCAGGTGTTCGGTTCTCAAACTCTGATTCTTGGCACTGTAATTGAATTTTTGTTGATATATTGACCTATCCAACAAGGAGATTCCTTCAAAAAAATTTAAACTTAATCTTTAATGATCTCCAAGTCTTCAAGATACCTAAATCTACAAACACACTAGGAAAGAAAGAGAAAAGTTGAATGTTAGAGCATGGGGGTTTGCCTTGGTCAAACCCCTTTTAGGTAATTAAACCAAAATGAAGAAATAATATAATGAAGCATCAAATAATGGGATTAGAAACTTTCCATGATAGATCTTGAATTTTGCAGCAATAGGTGAAGAATCTTCCTTTGAATTCCTTAGAAAGCTATCTTGATGACTTAGAATGCTAAAGCCCTAGCTTGCTTGACTTGAGATAGAAGATGAATGATGAATGAATAATGAATTGACTATGAATTATGGCTTAGAAGATTTTATTTATAATAAATCCAACTAAAATTCCCATTAATTTGATCCCCAAGGCCGACATGAAAAAAAAACATAAAACCCAATTTTTCCTACTCAAACCTTGAAAATAGCCCAAATGGAACTAAGTCACCAAACTTGGCGACTTAGTCCCAAATAGATGGGACTAATTTTCACAGATGGGAGACTTGATCTTATATGGGCTCTTTTGCCAACTAGATTGTCAGGGAGTGAAGAAATTAGGTTTGTATGGTGATTTTGTTAGGAATTTGATCAAATTAAGCCTTGGGATGCACAATATGGGGTAATAGGGGCTTATTAATGATGATGTAAAGGGTGATTAGGGCTAGGGATATAAATTCCAATGTGAAAATGTGATTAAATATACTTTACATTATTAAAATGAGGTCCACATAACCTAGAAAGGCACAACATCTAATGTGAATGTGTAAAACACATTACAACACTAGATTAAAATTAAGTTTAATTCAGAAGCCTTCTAGATTAGTGTGATAATTTCATTAAATACATTTTATAGTATTGAATTAAGTGGGAAATAAGTCCATTAGTCTAGAAAAGTGTGAAAGTCTCTTACAACACTTAAAAACACCTTTACAAGACATTGTTAGATGCATTTTATTCAATTTGCAAGGGTCCAAGACCTAATGTAGATGTGTAAAACACCTCACAACACTAAATCAAGGCCTCATTAAGTCCAATTTGTCATAAATTATTCCCATATCAAGCAAGGGATACAATTTTTTTGTGACACATTTAGTCCCCACTTTAGTGAGAGGATGAACTTGCTTCAAACTCACACTAAAGTAGGCATTCATGAGGGGTCCAATCATAACAATGCAAATGAAAAGGGATGAAAAGGATTAAAGGAGGTTGCACAATCCCCCACAATTTAAGATCCTAATTCAAACCAACATAAGTGCAAAATAACACACAAGGTGTTCCAAATGTAGCAATATAAGATACACGATCATGCAATGGCAAGAACTAGAGTGAAGAGAAAAGTAAAAAAAAAGGTGTACCAAACTTTGAATGTTTTTCCAAGATGATGTGGATCAGATCTAGGTTTTTCCAAAAGTGCATTCTCACTTTGAGGTGACAAAACTCTTGGTTGTCCATTTGGTGAGAATTACTCCTAAAAGGTGAGACACAAATGACCGATATGTGCTCACACACACGCGAGTGGCTATGGGGAAAGTCATGCCTCAAAATGGGCTTCTTGCTCAACCATACCAAAGTTATACCTCCTAATAACTTTAATAAGATGCCACAAAAGAAAATGACTTTTTGAGCTTCACAAGACAAGCAAAACTTCATATGCTTGAAACTCATATACATTGTAAATGCAAGATAGTTCAAGACTTATTCAAAGGGATTTTGCTTAGTTCATGCAAGGTCTCATCTTAGGTAACATTGTGCCTAATTTCTCCAAGAGAGGATAAGTGCAAATGGTCTCATGTTGTTTCCAAGGAAGGAAAAGTGCAAGGTCTCATCCTAGGTAACATTGTACCTAATGTTTCCAAGAGAGGAAATTCTAACAAAAATAAAATCACACAATGAAATGTGAGTGTCGATGTATGCCCCCACTATAAAGTGGTTTCTAACACCATTATTGTGAGAAATTTCTTTAAAGTAGAAGAAAAAGATGAGATCTTACTCATAAATCCCTATGCCAAGTCATATGTTTTCGATAAACATCATGAAAAAGATAGTATGTCACATGAAAGTTGATTGAAGACATGTCCTCCACATACCATGCTTGTTCTAACATGTTCATGAAAGGTTAAAAACTAGCCAAAATAGGCAACAACAAGTAACATACAAGGACAAGGCTACCTAACCCCTTTCCCCCACTTAGTGTAGGACAAGGGTGAGCCAAAATGATTGATAATATGTATGGTATAATGAAAATAAGTATCAATCAAAGGAATTAGGTTCCCCCACATAAGGAAGTACACCAGACTCCTTAAGATGTTGGATTTTATGAGTCAAAGAATTACATTCATTAGTGGCATGATGATGAACTCTATGATAGGTGCAAAATGAAGTCATGGAATAGAATTTCTTTCAAGTTCTTGGAGGAAGGGTTATCAAGTGATCTTGGAGGATTCTCAACAAGATACCCTCTTGATTAATGGTAGAAGGTGCTCCTATGGTTTGTGACAAAGATACCTCTTGCTTCTAGATATAGAAGATGTCATACGTACACAAGACACTTTATATTGGAGATTTTTCTCTCTCCTTTATAGTAGGGTGTAAAATCTAATGAATTCAAATCATTAGGATTTTGCAAGATGACATTGAGATTAAGCAAAGATTTCTTTATTTTTTTCACTTCTTGCAAAGGATAAAGGCCACTATTATCTATGATTTCAAGATGCACTATTGTTGAAGTTGGCCTAGAGGAAGCTTGTGTGATAGTGTTGATGTTGAGTGAAGGCTTAGTGATTTCTACCAAAGGACAATAACCAAGACCACGATTTGTTTCTTGAATGTTAGGTTTGATGGGGACATAGATACCTTTTTCTCTAGCACTACATCCTATTCCACTATAGCCAAGTTGTTTCATATGTTCATAACCCTTTTTGTAAAGCTTTTTCATCGCTTTTGGATTGAGTGGTTGTTCATGATTAATTTCATCAATGTGTGTTGTGTAATTTTTTTCTATGTCTAAAGTGGTTGAGGCATATGTTTTCAAAGGGTCTTCTAAGTTTTGTGTTGACATGACTTCTTTTTTGTTTCCTTTTTCAGAGGTCTTCTTTATGATCTTGTATTCTCTCATGAATGTTGGTGTGAAATCTAAGGAAGCCCAATCATCGTCTAATAGCTTAGTAACTTCTTCAATATGTTTTTCCTTGTCTTTTTGTTGGATGGGTTCCACATGTGTAGTTGATGTTGATGTGTTCAAGGGATTTTCTTTGTTTTTATCAAGTTACAAGACACTGTAAGGCTCAAGATCAGTGTCAAGTGTGTACACTTTGTTGTTGTAGATATATTTCATTTTACGATGAAGAGTAGAATGCACTTCATTCATTGCATGAATCCATTGTCTTCCTAAGAGAGGATTACATGAAATTTCATGAGGCATAACATGGATTAGTGTATCCAATTTGGCCTTTCCAACTATAAGAGGTAGCGTGATCACCCCAAGCAGTTTCTTTTTTACATTGTTAAATCCCTTAAGAGATAAAGAATCGGGTTGAATGTTTGATTTACCAATGCCAAGCCTATGCAGAAGGCTCACACTACACACATTAAGGGTAGATCCAATATCAACAAGATTTCTATTTATCCCTTTTCTTTTTATTGAGCTATGATCATGAATGCATCATTTTGTTTTGCACATCCAAAGAGGGGAGTTCACTTTGGTGGAAAACAATGTCAATATTTATTCCTTGAATCATGGATGCTATGTCATTTTGTTGCATACTAGAAGTGATAGGAACATGTTACAAGGCATTTTGAATCATGCTATGATAGTGAGGGGATGCTTGAATAAGGTCCCACAATGATATCTTAGCAAGAGTATTCTTTAGTTGTTCAACAAGATCATACTCCTTAGGAGTTAATCAAGGAGCACTAAGAAATATGGGATTAGGAAAAGGTAATGGTGTTGGGGTGGGTTGTTCTAGTCATAGATTGTTTCTAGTGGGGTATGTATGAGAAACGGTATTATGACTCAATTGTTGGGTATGTGCAAGATTATAATGGGCCAAAAAGTGGCAATATGATGGGTATGTGTAGGGTATGTGGCTGACAATTTTTTTTTTAACCCAAAATTGATGAAACAAAAAGGATTTTTAAAGGAGATTCTCAGCTTTCCACCAATATAAATTATGCTTTACTTTGAATTTAATAACTTATTATTATTCATTTTCTATTTGAACTATGACTAAAATCCTAATTGATGAAACAAAAAGGATTTTTAAAGGAGATTCTCAGCTTTCCACCAGTATAAATTATGCTTTACTTTGAATTTAATAAATTATTATTATTCATTTTCTATTTGAACTATGACTAAAATCCTAATTGATAGGCTAATTGAAAAACATCTATAGCTTTCAAATGTTATCACATTTTTTGAATCCAAAACATGTGACACATTTTATGCTTTGCATACTATAGGATTTAAAAAAAAATGAATTTCTTGAAGTTTTGACCAAGTTAAGGTGGTTAGACATATGATTTTTTATATTTTTAAAAAGTTGTAATAAAAAATTCATTGTTAATTATTTTCTTGGAAAAAAATTACAAAAAAATATGCATCATAGTGAGACATAAGTCCTCTACCTATATCTAAAATATTATAAAGAGATATTATCATTTTACTGTGGTTAGGGTGATTAGATAGACACCTACTTATTTTTTTCCTGAAATTTAAGTACTACCACATTGAAATTTTAAATTGTCACCAAATAGATTTTGTTTTAAATAAACCTAGTAGTTTAGAAACTACATTCAATTTTCTACAGATTCTATTCTTACATATTTTTGAAATAATATAGATAACTTATTTAAATTTTTATGTCAAGCTACCTAACTCTAATTTTTCTATTTTTTTCACCACTTAAAGGCCTACTTTTTCCATGATGATCCTACACATACCCTGTTGTGTAACATTATTTTTAGGTGGGTAAAGGATGAGGTCGGGTTTGTTTTGAGTTTTTTTCTTGTGTGATGGTGGGTAATGGATGAGTTGAGGTTGAATAATATTAACATCCCTTGGTGAATGAGAGTCTAACATGGGCTCTCCATCTTCTTCTAAAGGCACAATATCATTATTGTCAATGTTATCCTTGTCTTGCATCATGATATCCTCCCTAGGAGGAGATTTTTTATGAGAACTACAAACCACATGTTCTAGGAATTCGAGGGTTGCTTCTTCTAAAATGAATTTTTCACATGTAGGGGAATGATCAATGATTGCATTTTCTTGTTTATCAATAGTGGGGAAATTAGGAGAGGACTCCATTTGATTTCCATTTTTTTCTAAGGTCTCATTCTCTTGGTCCATATTATCTACCCTAGTAGGAGAGGTAATATGTTCTCCACATTCCATGGTTAGACCTTATAAACTAGCTTCATCACAAGTAGGGGAGGCATCAAGAGAAGGACCACTATTATTTTCAAATAGATTTTCCCAAATGGTAGGAGGATTAGGGAAGGGAGGGTCAAGATTCTCATGAATTTTACTAGGTATATCTTCGAACACCAACCTATCCTCTTGGCATCGAGGAGGGATATTAGGAGAAGAACAAGTTTGATTGTCATGGCTATGGAGACTAGGTAAGGTGATGTTTAGAAATGTTTCTATAAGCTCATGTTCTTATTTTCTAATATCTTCCAAAGGGGGATGAGGAGAGGGACAATCAAGACCCTCAATTCTTGTATCTTCTTTCACCAAGATATCTTCATCACTAATAGGAGAGATATTAGAAGAAGAAAAAGTATGATTGTTATGATTGTCTACACTACCATCCTCACTAATGGTCAATGTGATAAGGATTGTGTCAATTGTTTGAACATGTTTCTTAATGACCTTATTGTTGTAATCAAAATCGAACTCATAAGAGGGGATTTTTTATTTAAGTAGTGCATTTTTAACCAAATCAAAGCCACATCTCTTGAAAGTAAACATGCTATCATGGAAAAGTAAAGAAAGTGCAATGCAATGACTTAAAGTGCAATGTTTAAATGCAATTTTCAAATGTGAAACAAGGTAATTTTCTAATTACACTATGCAACAACCTAAAAGATGAAATGAAAAATTGAAATAAAATAATGCATGAAATGAGAAAAAATTAGCTAGAGTTATTCAAATGCATGTTGTTAGAAACCAAGATTAGATTTGCAAACCAAAAAGACATTCCACAGAAGAGAAAATCAGAAAAAGCAGAGAGGTTGCAAAAGAATGTGCAACATAATATTATTCAAGAATTCAATAATTACATGATAATGATTTGCTTTATAAAAGCAAGATATGCATAATCCTAATCTTATCTTGAGCAACAAGATAGCTCAAAAGATAAAGATGAGAATTAATTAACCTAGGAAATAAATAATACCTAAGTAAAGCTATGCAAGTGTAATTAAATATTAATTACACCAACACCCCCCCATAAGTGCAACTTAGGGAGAAGAAAATTATTATTCAAAGATGAGTCCTAGCAACAAGGCCTGATCAGGTACTCATGTACAAATATGAAGTAGAGAAGGAAAACCCAGTGGGAAAAAACCCCCCTACAATGAGATGACTGCTACAAAGAAGCATTGGAAGAACACTATGGAGTAACACTGGTACTGCAATTTGACAAGCAAGAAAAGATACTTCTATCTACAACTGAAACCAAAACTAGAATCATGATAATGTGACAGCAGACCCGATGCCACAAAACACTGGAAAACTCACAAACTGGAACAACCCTAGAATCTATGAAGCAACAATAGATGAGATGATGACAAAATATGGAAACCATGTATCTTGATGCCTATGCAAAACTATGATTGAAACTCTTCCACGGGAAGGAGTACCATGAAGACTCTAGAACATTAACCATAAAACCATGGCCCTCAAACTGAGAAAGATCTGAACCAATGCGGATCAAGAACCAACAACTCTGAATCTAAAGTGTGAACCGATGAATTTGATATGTGTCAAACTATAGCAAGATGGTGGCCAAAAGAAACTAAGAAACTAGATATACTCATGTGAGTTGCCATCAAAATAAGATGGATATGGAGATCAAAGTGCATGCACACTCTAATCAAATTATTATGCAAGAAACCCCCCTGATGGAACTTTATGATAGTTCAATTATTACAATAACCCAATGATTTTAAAAGGAGAGCATCCTAAATGTGCATAAACATAAAATATGATGAAGTGGTACTAAAATGAAGTGCAAATATTCAGGTTTCACTTTTCCAACTGCCAAAACATCCAAGTAATCTCCAAAACACCCATCGGGAAAAATTTGGAATAATGAAAAGCTTGGGAAAGATACATAAAAAATTTCATGGACAGCAAGATAGAGCTCCTCAATACCTTTCCAATGCCTCAAAGAAGATGAAAAATGGAGATCGTGGTGAAAATTTATGAGCTTGAAAGTTCAAACTAAACATCTTACTTAAAATAGAAAATGAAATAGATAAATAGAAAAATTCTAAAAAATAACCTACACCACTAGAAATTTCTTAGAACCAGCTTCCCGGTGATATCTCGTTTGCCCGATTTCGATACCGTATGCCCAAGTTATGACCAAAAGAAAAAATTGCTCCTTTAGGAAAAATCAGGGCTAGGAGGGGCAAAGAGGACCATACGGTCGGGTGACGTCATGGTGACGTCAGCACATCACGGCAAAAAATTTGACAGCCATCTAGCCGTTGAAGCAAAAAATCGCCCCCTGCTAGAAAATATTTTCGTCAATGGAATATGTTGCATGGTCGGAATATATTGTAGAGGGCACGGGGATATGCTCTGTGCAAATGGAATATTCCCTACGTTTGGGTCCGGATCACTGCACTCTTGATCCTCAATAGGACCTACTAGTGGCTTGAGGGAGCCAGCTGGGAGCTGGGTGCATAGTGCCTGGCCCCCCATGGGACCGGTTGTTGGGTCCGGAGCCTTGAGGGGCTGGCGGGGCTGGTGGTGGTTGCATGGTCGCATCGTCGAGCTAAGCGGCCCTCTAGTAGCCGCTCGGTGGCCAGTGGGCGGTGCCCTAAATTTACACTGGAAGTGCAGATTTTTCTGCAAAAATTTCAATTTTTGAATTTTTTTTTGAATTTTTTTTTAAAAATGTGCATTGTAATGCGTGTTGGGGAGGTCGTACGGCCCCCCAGGCAAATTTTTTTTCCTTCTAGACCAACTGCTTAGAAATCGATGAAACAAAGGGCGTTCTTAGGGTTTTTGGCCGTTGCGAACGCAATCGTGATCTTTGTTTGTGCCCAAACTACTCCAAAAACTTGGCTACCCCTAGAACTTGCAAAAAAACTCCAAGCTTGAAACCCTCACAGATCTGGCAAATGATGGCCAAAATCTGCAAAATAAAAGTCAAACCTAACTTTTTCTAGCACTCTGAATCCAATGGTGAAGCTTGATCTAATCCAAAATTCCTCATAGATGAACTCAAGGCATGATACCCTCAAGGAATCTCGTACGAACCCTGCAATGATTTTCTCAAAAAATCTGAGAAGGGGTTGCAAATCAAGGCTCTGATACCATGTTAGAAACCAAGATCAGATTTGCAAACTGAAAAGACCTTCCATAAAAGAGAAAATCAGAAAAAGTAGAGAGGTTGCAAAAGAATGTGCAACATAATATTATTCAAGAATTCAATAATTACATGATAATGATTTTCTTTATAAAAGCAAGATATGCATAACCCTAATCTTATCTTGAGCAACAAGATAGCTCAAAAGATAAAGATGAGAATTAATTAACCTAGGAAATAAATAATACCTAAGTAAAGTTATTTAAGTATAATTAAATATTAATTACACCAACACAAGTAACAAAAATGTAGCTAACTGATATAGATAGGTAAGGGCAATAAACAAAAGCTTTAAAATAAGGTTTTCAGTTCCGTGAAAGGTAGTTTCAAGGTTGAAAAGGAACTAAGTTGATCAAGGTGGAAAATTAGTCCCAGTAGGGAATTTTTTTTAGAATTTTTAGATGTTTTCAATTGATTTTGATGTTTTATGTAATATATGATGCATACCTAAGATGCAAATGCAAAATTTCAAAAAAATTTAATGATTTGAGATGCCAAAAGTGCAACCTATATGCACTTTCACTAATGCAAAATTTGAAACCCTAGAATGCAAATTAATCAATGCAAACCCTAATGCAAAGTTAATGTAAGCTAATTCTAGGATGATGATATAATCCAAATCAGAAAAGAAGGTATTTGAAAGTCGCATTCACCAAAATGTGCAATTTCCCAACTCAAGACTAATGAAATATGGTTGAAATGTATCTAAATGTAATGTCCTAAATGCAAGGAATGAATAAAATATATTGATTATTGATGCAAAACTAAGGAAATGTAATATGTTTGAAAACACATTGTGATATGCAAAAACACCTAGAAAGATGAATAAAAATGCAAGCAAAGTAGAATAGAAAAGAAAAATAGAAAGCATGCACCTCAGAATGTGTTGAAGATTGAAAATTTTGTTGATTCTAAAAATTTGACCTATTGGGACACTTACTCCATTTTGGGCAACTTTGTCCTAGATTTAGAAAACTATATCAGAGCTCATTTTAGCCAAATAAGTATCCAGATCTACAAAAATCTCTAAAAAAATGTATAGTTGGACTAAGTTGCCACTGTTGGTGACTTAGTTCACTTTGGATTTTCTGAAAATATGAAAGTGGAAATAAAATTTCTCAGTCTGCACTTTCTATTCCTCCAGGTGTCTGGTTCAAAAACTCTGATTTTCTACACTATAATTGAATTTTTATGGATATCTTGACCTAGCCAACAAGGAGATGTCTTCACAAAATTTCGACCTAATCTTTACTAATCTCCAAGTCTTCAAGATACCTAAATCTAGAAACACATAAGGAAAGAAAGAGAAATGTTGAATGTTAGGGCATGGAGGTTTCCCTTAGTCAAACCCATTTCAGGTAACTAAACCAAAATGAAGAAATAATATAATGAAGCATGAACTAATGGGATTAGAAACTTTCCATGATGATAGATCTTGAATTTTTTCAGCAATTGATGAAGAATCTACCCTTGAATTCCTTAGAAAGCTATCTTGGTGACTTAAAATACTAAAACCCTAGCATGCTTGACTTGAGATAGAAGATGAATGATGAATGAATAATGAATTGATTATGAATTATGGTTTAGAAGCTTGTATTTATAGGAAATCCTACTAAAACTTAAAATGCTAAAACCCTAGCATGCTTTACTTGAGATAGAAGATGAATGATGAATGAATAATGAATTGATTATGAATTATGGTTTAGAAGCTTGTATTTATAGGAAATCCTACTAAAATTCCCATTAATGTGATCCCCAAGGCCAACATGAAAGAAAAATAAACTTAAAACCTAATTTTTCTTGCTTGAACCTCAAAAATAGCCCAATGGGACTAAGTCACCAAGTTGGCTGACTTGGTCCCACATGGGATCTTTTGCTAGTTGGATTGTCGAGGAGTGAAGAAATTAGGTTTGTATGGTGATTTTGTCAAGTATCTTATCAAATCAAACCTTAGGATGCACAATATGGGGCAACAAGGGCCTATTAATGATGATATAAAGGATGGTTAGGGCTAGGGATACAGAATTCAATCTGAAAGTGTGATTAAATACACTTTAGATCCTTAAAATGAGGTCCACATAGCCGAGAAAGACAACATCTAATGTGAATGTGTAAAACACATTACAACACTAGATTAAAACTAAGTATAATTTACAAGACTTCTAGATTAGTGTGAGAATTCCTTTAAATACATTTTAAAATACTAAATTAAGGAGAAAATAGGTCCATTAGTCTAGAAAAGTGTGAAAGTCTTTTACAACACCTTTACAAGACATCGTTAGATGCATTTTATTTAATTTTCAAGGGGCCAAGACCTAATGTAGATATGTAAAACACCTCAAAATACTAATTAGTTTTTAAAGCTTTTGGACAATTAGTTTTTACAACAATTTCTTAAGTTTAGTTGTGACATAAAAGACAATGGTTTTTTGTGTGCTAGTGAATTTTGTTGGATGCAAATGCAACTTATCTGATGAAAATCAATAGAAGAAGTTGAATTTAAAACTATCGATTGTGTCATCTATGAATGGCCTATTTTACTTTTGCTTTTTGATCTACAAAATCTATGATGAGTTAATTAAATATATCTTTAATGAATTCTTGTAAAAATAAATTACAAGTACACTTATTAAATCTTTTTTTGTAGATGGATATGATTGCATAAATTATTATGAGTTGTTTCATTCATTGATATTGAATTTTTAAGAAGCTTATTATAGAATTGCATGTTTGAATATAAGGCTAATATGTATTCCCATTTTTTGTTCTAACACTTATGACATATCTTTTTCTATTTCTTTAAAAATATATTGTTGGAACTTTTAAAATATCAATTTTTTACTTTTAACCAGCAAAGTCCCCCTTTACTATTATAGTTATATTAACCATAGAGTAATGTAGTACAATTGTGAACCAACTATTGAGACCTTGGAAGATAGGTAATATTATTAGTAGTTATCTTTTTCAAGAGAAGGGGGGTAAAAATATTTTGTTTAACATTTTCTATTTCAATGTAGCCATCAACACCTCTCTACATATATCTCCCTCTTCCCCATATTCTCTCTCTCCCTCCTCCACTTATCTCTCTCCCTTTATCTCCCTCCCTCTCTCTATTTTTCCCCATATCTCCCTCTCTTTCTCCCTCCCTATCCCTTATCTATCTTTATATCTCAACCTCTCTCTCCCTTTTTCTTCCCATCTCTCTCTCTCTCTCTCTCTCTCTCTCTCTCTCTCTCCCTATTTTTGTCTCCCTCTCCATCTCTATTTTTCTTACTCTACTTCTCTAATTTTCTATCTCTATACCTCTCTCCCTCTCGCCTCTCTCTATATCTCCTTATATCTCTATCTTTATACAACTTGAAGATGTCTAACCATATATATATATATATATATATATATATATATATATATATATATAGATCCCTCTTCCTCTTCCTCTTTACCTCTTCCTCTCTATATATCCCTCTCTATCTTTCCCCATCTATCTCTCTATCTCTCTCTATCTTCATTTATCCATCTAGATATCTCTCTATATCTCTATCTGTTTGTATCCCTCTTCCTCTCTCATTCTATATTCATCTCTACCTCTATCCATTTTTCTCACTCTTCCTCTCTCACTCTATGTTCATCTCTACCTCTATATTCTTCTCTCCCCCTCCATCTCTAGAAATGTCTCCCTTCCTCTACCCATCCCTCTCCCTAACTCTAGAAATGTCTCCCTCTCTATCTTATTCACTCCATCTCTTCTACACTATATCTTCATCTTTTTTTCTTGCTCGATCCCCCTCTTACTCATCTCTCTATCTCTTTCTATCTATATCCTTCTCTAAATTTATCTCCCTATCCATCTATCTCCCTGTCTATTTTTCTCTTTTCCTTTCACTCTCTATCTCTCTATATCACCCTCTCTCTATCTCTCCCTCTCCCTCTCCCTCTCCCTCTCCCTCTCCCTCTCCCTCTCTCTTCCCTCTTGTTCTCTCTATGTCCCTATATACATATATCTACCTCATCCCCATCTCTCTCTCTCTCTCTCTCTCTCTCTCTCTCTCTCTCTCTCTCTCTCTCTCTCTCTCTCTCTCTCTCTCCTCTACATATCTCTATCCCTTTCTTTCCCTCCCTCGTATCTTTCCCAATCTCCCCCTTGCTCCCTCCATATCCCTAATCTATCTTTATATCTCAACCTCTCTCTCCCTTTATCTTCCCATATATCTCTATATCTATTTATTTCTCTTCCCATTTATCTATCTCTCCCTCCCTCTCTCTCTCTATCTTCCCTATTTGTATCTCCCTCTCCATCTCTATTTATATTTCTCTAATAAACTCTCTATTTTTCTCTCTTTATCTCTCTCCCTCTCTCTCTATATCTCCTTATATCTGTATCTTTATATCACTTTATTTCACCATATCTCTCTATCTCTCCCTCTTCCTCTTCCTCTTTAGCTCTTTATCTCTTTCTCTCTCTATATATCCCTCTCTATCTCTCCCCCTCTATCTCCCTATCTCCCTCTATCTTATTTCTTCGTCTCTATCTCTCTATATCTCTATCTATTTGTCTTCCTCTTCCTCTCTTGTTCTATATTCATCTCTACCTCTATCTATTTGTCTCACTTTTCCTCTATCACTCTATATTCATCTCTCCCCCTCCATCTCTATAAATGTCTCCCTCTCTCTACCTATCCATCTCTCCTTATCTCCCCCCTCCCTCTTCATAGACCTTCATTGTCTTCTTAATTTAGATGTTTCCTTTCACTCATTTTTAGAGACCTTTGTTGCATAAGCAATATTACTTTATTAATTTCCAACCAATTGACCTCATGTAATACACAAACTTATACAAAAAATAAGCTTAAATTTTCCCTAATTGACATTCCACACCTCTTCAATGAACGCATTGCAAACCAAGGTGTGATTGCTTGTTGTATTAAATGCAATCAACAAGTTGCATATATCTACTCTCACTACCTTAAAGTGATTTTGACAACTGACAATAAGAAACCAACAAATTGTTCCATGGATAAATCTATTATTCATCTCTTGCTTCCTTAGTTACTAAACATTACCTATGAAGAATACATTGATGATAAATCAATAATTTTTTTCATCCTACAAGATTTTTGCATAAAAGGGAAATAAACATTTAATCAAAACAACCTTATAACTAGTGTAAATCGTATTCAAGAATGATCAATAGATCCTATGGTCAAGTACGATTATACTTCATGACTACTTATATTAATTAAAATGTTGTTTTTTTATACTATATTATCTTTTCAAATATTATCACAAAAAATATACCTCATAATGAATTATTCTCCATTTAAATATGACTACCACTTAAATCTAGTTACATATTATACAAAACAATGTCCTCATAACCACCTTCATACATTTTTTGTAGGAAGCAATGAGTTGCACATACCAATACAAAAAGAAAAATGTAGCTGAAAATATATTTGTTCTCTTCAAAAGTGTGTTGTTTTTCATCCTCAACAAAGAGAATTAATGTGAAATCTTCAACAAGTACAATGCATATGCAATATTTCAATATGTTATAGGCTTCTCATCTCAAAATAGTGACTAGAAAAATCAATTATATAACTTTCTATTAGCACTTGTAATTTATTGACCAAAATTGTCTATAAAGAGACATTTTGTATCTTGCTTAAATTTGTATACATATATATTCATATCTATTTAGTATTACATGGAAAGATCACTACTATTTTAAACCTTTCTTAAACAAACAACATGTTACAAATTTTACTAGCAGGATTAGATGGAATATGTCTCTTCTTAATCTTAAATTAAATGAACTTTTGTGGTCATATGAAAATCTACTATGTTACAATTAATTACATTATATATTTAAATATATAACAATTGAAGATATATCTTAAACATTAATATTTAAAACTATAATTTATTAGTTATTTAATAATATTAACTAGGTTAAATATAACGAGTTATCATTATCCATTTTTTAAAGACACAACAAATCTAACACAATCTACCCACCTTTATCTACTATAGAAAAAAAAATCCCACTTACCTATTATTTTTAAACAATCAAAATGCATTGGAAATTATTTTTCCAAATTAACTACCAATCTATCGTGCAAGATTCTATTTTTTTCAAAATGAAAGGTCTATATAATTGTCATGGGCTATAGACAAATCGACACAATTATGATTTTGAAGATTATTGTGATGCATGCATTCACAAGTATAAGCACTACCCTTTGGTGACTATTATCACAATTGTGTTCTCATTTTAAATTTTATGTGGATCCATATTGTCTGAGTATTGCTCAAAGCTAGGCTTTCAATGATGTGAGATATATCCTTGTTTCAAACACATATCATCTCTTAACTCATATTTTTCAATTTATATTCTTTAGAAAAAATTTCAAATGTTTATCATTATTTTTAACTAAGTTGTGGATGGATATTCTCTATAGGAAAGAATATTATTACAATGGAAAGAAACTATAACAATGAAAGCAAGACAATATGTTTCTTTCTTGTGAGAAAGTAGTCAAGACTTAATTTTAAAAATAATGCAATAATACTAATAATAATTATAATATAATATTAGGATTATTATATTCATAATATAATATTGCTATTATTGATAAAAATATAAAAAGAAATCATAATAATATAATAATATTTAAATATTTAAATTATAATAATATGATAATTATAATATAATTATAGTATAATTATAATAATATGATAGAAATATTATATTAATATTTAAGATATATATTCTATGTCATAAAAAATACAATACTAATATAAATAATAATATAATAGTATAATAATGAGCTTTTTATTTTAGATAAGGATGGCTTCGTACGACGGCTAGGTGAGAGCTAGGGCCCACGTGCCCTAGCTCTTCCTTGATTTGCTCTATGTGTGCTCGATAGCCGTGTTTGAGGTGTGTGATCAGGGGGGTGTTTGCTGGTGCTCAAGGTGCGTGGGTCGATTTGGGAGTGCGACCTTTGTTTGGCTCATCGGTGGTCTTTGATTTTGGAATTTTTTGTGCTCAGTGTTTCTCTTACAGGTGGGGTTTTTGGATATGAGGTTGTGGACCTCTTGTCTCGCCTCTCTCTCTCTCTCTCTCTCTCTCTCTTTCTTGGGTAGGATTGTGCTATTTGGTCCATGGAGAATCAGGGTTTCATTATGTCTCAGGCTTCTCGTGGGGATTTGGAGATGGTGGAGCCATCTTCTTTGTTGCATGATGGTGTTATGGATCAGTTGGGTAAACCCCAATCTGGGGATGGGGTTTCCTCTTCAAAAGGGACGTTTCAAATTAAAAAAGTGAACGTATGTCTAGAGAGATCTGAGGATCATCCAGTTTTGGTTATTCAACCGAAGCAAGTTTTAGGGGATGTTGATTATTGGTGTAATGATGCACTTATTTGCAAATTTTTGGGCCTTCGTCTTTCTCTACTTGTGTTGCATTCCTGGGCACGTTAGGTTTGGAGCCCAGAAGGGGATATGGAGATTATTTTGGTAGATAATAACTATTTTTTGGTTATCTTTCCAAGCATGTCAGATAGGAATATGGCTTTTGAAGGAGTCCCTTATTTCTTTAACCGGGTGGGGCTCTTCATCAAGCCTTGGCACATGGGCTTCAACTCTACTGAAGAGATCCCCTCGCGAGTTCAGGACTGTGTGGGTTCATTTGCCGAGGCTTCCTTTGGAATTCTGGAGGGAAGATATTCTCCACTCAATCTCTCTTCTTCTTGGAATAGCTGTGGGTTCAGCTTCACAAAGTCAAGATCGTAAGGTAATTTCTTTTGCTCACATTTGTGTAGAAGTTTATTTAAATAATCTGTTACCAGACTCTATGGAAATTCGCATGGGATCATCTTCTTGGATCCAACAGCTGGATTACGAGACCCTACCATTTAGATGCAAAATTTGTCATGAATATGGTCATTTACACCACAAATGTCCTAAATTTAAATCCTTCCCCTTCGCTGCCTCTGGGCCTCCTAGGGGGGACAAGGGAAAGGCTCGAATGTATAATGAATTTGTGGATAACGAGGCTTTAATTCCAGTTAAGTCCCGTAACAGAGGCAAGGGCAAGAAGAGAACCTGGTTGAATAAATAGAATGAAGGCACTTTTAACAGGTTTGATGTTCTTGATGATCTGGTCTAGGAGGACGGTATTCCAGTTGAGCTCTCTTCTGAGGCTAAGGGTCTACATGAAGTTCAGGATGAGAATGTGAAGAAAGAGAATCAAATTTTATCTCTAGGGGTTCATCAGGTGGATCAGATGGCTATGGATTTTCCTTCTCAAACTCAGGATTTTAGGGTTCTCCAGGGGTCACAGATTCTGAAGGGCTCTGTTGTGGTGGTTCTTGATCCCCCTACTCCTAAGGGGGGCTTAGATTCTGTAAAGGGTAATAAACCTCCTCCGGTTTTAGGTTTATAGTAGAAATCCTTTAAAAAGGGCCCTCTTGATAAACCGTCAAAGAGTGGAAGGAAGACTGATCAAGAGAAGCTTAAGATTATGGGTGATACTTTGGTTGAGTCTGGGTCTATGAAACCCATTGATTCCCATTTCTCCCACCCCCATAAATGATTGTTTTATCATGCAATGTAAGGGGGTTGAATAGCATCCCTAGACAAAAGGTTGTTCATAGATTAATTGAATCTCAGTCACCTGATGTGGTATTCATTTAGAAAACCAAGCTTACTATTGCTGGTTTGGCGAATTGTGCCTCGCATATCTAGCCCCAAGGCAATTGGTAGGGGGTGGATGCTTTGAATAGTGCAGGGGGGGTGGCTTGCTTCTAGAACCCAAGGAAAGTTTTCCCCTTATGGTGGATGTCTAGTCGGTCTTCCATTTCTCTGGTTGCCTCTAGCTTTGCGATGGGAGAAAGGTGTCTTTTATCAAATATTTATGCTCCCACTGATTTTTCAAGTAAGTCAAATCTCTAGGCTCACATTCGATTCATCGCGGCCTTGGACCTGTTTCTCCCATGGATTATGGCTGGTGATTTTAATGTTGTTACTTGCTTGGATGAGAAACATGGTCGGTTAGCCAGGCTGGACCCTTCTGCAAATTTACTCAGGGATATGATTGGTTCCCTGAATCTCATTGATGTGAAGCCAACCAATGGTGTCTTTACATGGAATAATAGGAGATGTGGTGTTGAGGCTATCTCAGAAAGGCTTGATAGATTTCTTGTCTCTTGCTATTGGTTGAATAGTAGGTTGATTACCAGTTCAAAAATTCTTGATTGGAGGGGCTTGGATTACTAGCCTATCAAGCTTTCTATCACCACTTATGGAGCCACTAAGAACCCCTCTTTCAAATTTTAGTTGATGTGGTTAAGAGATCAGTCTCTGCATGATCTTATGTTGGATTGGTGGCATGAGGGGATGCCTACCCATGGTATGGCCATGTTTACTTTTAGTAAGAGGCTTCAACATGTGAAGTTCAGGCTTAAAAGATGGAATAAACAGTGTTTTGGGAACCTACAAGCTCAGAAGTTGGCTGCCTAGTCCAGGTTGGATACCATCACTCGTCAGATTCGGGACTAGGGGTTGACCTCTGACCTTAGTATGGCTGAGTCCCTAGCTCTAAAGGGATTAGAAGAGTGGGAGCTTTGGGAGGAGATCTTCTGGAAGCAAAAATCTCATATTGATTGGCTTCAGGAGGGGGATAGGAACACTGCATTCTTTCATAATTTGGTTAAGGCTCAGAGATAGGGGAACTCTATCTCCTCTCTTGTTTCGTAGGATGGGGCTCAGCTCTCTTCTTGTGTTGATATTTCTAGGGAGGCAGTCAATTATTTTTCAAACCTTTTTTCTAGGGAGGATCTTGCTGCTAGGGTTGAGGAGCGAGCCATTGTGGATTGTATTCCCCACCTGGTCTCTGTTGAGATGAATGGGGCTCTCTTATGTCCTATCTTGTTACCTAAATTGGATAAAGTGGTGTTTAATATGAAAAAAGATAAGGCTCCTGGACTGTATGGATTTTCAATTGAGTTTTTTTACGAGTTTTGGGAAATAATAAAGTTTGATCTCCTCGAGGTGGTTTAGGAATCACATAGGAATAAACAAACGCTCAATTCCATGAATTCTACCTTCTTGGCTCTCATACCTAAGATGGAAGGAGATAATCGATTGGCTCAATTCAAGCCTATTGTGTTATGTAATGTTGTTTACAAGATCATCACCAAATTAATTGCTAAGAGACTCAAACCACTCCTCAATACTCTGATCTCTACTGAGCAGGGTGATTTTGTTAAAGGGAGAAAAATTTTGGATGGTGTTGTGATAGCCATGGAAGCTATTCATTCTATGGCTAACTCTAAGGAGAAGGCTATGTTTATTAAACTTGACATGTCTAAAGCTTATGATCAGGTGAGTTGGGAATTCTTACAGAAAACTCTCTTGGCTTTTGGCTTTGCTGAGGAGTGGGTGAATTGGGTTCTTAGTTGTGTGACCTCTGCCTCCTCGGTTCTCATTAATGGGGAACCTTCAGATTTGTTTAGTGCTTCTCAGGGACTCCGACAAGGGGGTCCTTTACCTCCTTACTTATTCATTATCATGGAAAAGGATCTTGGAAGATTTATTAAATCTCAGGTGAGACTGGGTCTTATCCATAGTTGGAGCTGGAACAACCTTCTTCCTTGCTACTCTCATCTTCAGTTTGTGGATGATGTTGGGCTAATGGGCTTGGCTAGAATTAGTGAGGCAGTGAACTTTAGGAGAGCTTTAGACATCTATTTGAAGGCTTTAGGTCAGTCTATTAATGATGATAAATCTTCCATTTGTTTCTTTAATACTCCTCGACTTATTCAGAGTAGGATTGCTAGGATCCTTAGATTTCAAATCCATTCTCTTCCCTTGATGTACCTTGGGATCCTTTTGGCTTTGGGAGCCTAGTGTAGAGATTACTGGCAGGGAATTTTGGATAAATTTCAGAGTAAAGTTAGCCATTGGACTTACAGATGGCTATCTTCTACTAGGAGAGTGGTTCTTCTAAAGACTGTAGTGTAGTCTCTCCCCATTTATAGGTGTTGTGTGCAGGTTCCCCCATCCACCTTTGTGCAGAAATTTGATGCTCTATCTCAGCAATTTCTTTGGTCTGGCAACCTTCTTTCCTCAAAGTGAAGTTTAGTCAAGTGGGAGTCTATTTGCAGGCTGAAGCCTACTAGGCATCTTGGTCGTAGGTCTATGGCTCTTGTTGTCATGGCCTTGGCTACCAAGCTATACTGGAGGTGGTACAACAATCAAGATCAAGATTGGGCTAAGATTTTGTCCCACAAGTATCTTCCTAGTGCTGATAGCCTCGATGTGTCGTGTCTTCCTTTGCTGGGTAAAGGTTCTTATATTTGGGATACCATTAAGAAGGGTGCTCAGCTGATTAAGGAGGGTCTCTTCTAGATTATAATAGAGGCTCTGATGCTCTATTTTGGTAGGACTCTTGGGATGGCCACCTGCCCATTCTTTCTAATTTTCCTCAGCTTCAGCCTCTTTGCCATATTTTTTCTGATGCTAGTTGGATTAAGGCAGAGAATTTTAGAAATGACAAGCGTATTGGGCAGGCGGTGGTGGCTTGCTAGAAGGACCCATAGGAGTGGCCCTTGGGTGGTTCTGATGAGGATCGTGTTGTTCTTACTAGATTTTTAGAGGGTAGGCTCTGCAACTCCCTTAATGGGAGGGATGTTCTCGCTTGGAGTCCTAGTCCAAAAGGTAAATTTACTATTGCCCAGGGCTATGCTATGCTTGATAGGAACTTACATGGTCCAGCTGAAGTGCACTAGTGGAAGAAGGTTTGGGACAACTTCTCTTGGCCCAAATGCATTTTTTTTTTATGGTTGGTTACTCAAAGGAAGTGCCTCACTTGGGAAAATCTTCACAAATGAGGGTTTCATTTGGGAAAATCTTCACAAATGAGGGTTTTAGGGACCCTCTATTTTCCTTCTTTGTTCACACAATGAGGAATGTACCTCCCACTTGTTCTTTCTTTTCCCTTACTCTAGAGAGTTATGGCATAGATGGTGGGAGCCTTGGCATCATGGTTGTATTCATGCTACCTCCTTAATTGACTTTTGGGAAAGTTTGGGCAGACCTCCAGTGAAGACTCCTTTCCTGTAGGTGGCCTAGTCTATTGGGCCTATTTTCATTCTTTGGAACCTTTGGCTGGAGAGGAATCATAGAGTTTTTTGTGGATCCAAATTGAGAAGTTTTCAATTGTGGAAGAAGATAATTAGCAGGCTTTAGGAGACTATTTTGGCTAAGTGTGATATGTCTGGAAATATTGATCCTGGTGATCTTGCTATTTTGTTGAATTTGAACTTGGGGGATAGTACTAGGGGATGCTTTACTGGAAAAAGACCCTGTTAGGTTAGGCAATGGGTCTGTCGTGATGGGAGGTGGATGCCTCCCCTGGTGGGGGTCCTAAAGATTAATACTAATGGTTGTGTGGTTTTTGTCTTCTCTATTTACAAAGGGCAACATTCTAATAATCTGATGGAGGCCCTTTCTATTAAGATTGTTGTTGAGCATGGATGCTCTTTGGGTTGGAGGAGGATCATCTGTGACTTAGATTCTCATATTGTTGTAGATATGCTGAACAACTAGAGGTTGGATGATGTTAGTTGGCAATTGGCTTCTGTGGTTAGATAGATTTCGAGTCTTTGTAGTTCCTTGGATTCTGTCTCCTTTTTTCATATCCCTAGAGAGTGGAATAGAGTGGCTGATTATCTGGCAAAGTGGGCCTTTGAGAATGTGGATGACTGGGATATTAGTGGAAGGGATGAGTTTCCTTTTGATTATCTTGGGACCCTGGAGAGGTTATTAGTGGAGGACAGGAATATGTAGAGTTGTTGGTTGTTCTAGTGGTGGTCCTATTTTGGTTGGCCTTTGGCCTTTGCTTTGTACTCGGGTTTTGATTGAATAAAATTTTTACCCCTTTTAAAAAAAATAAAAAATATAATAGTATAATAATATTATAATATAATATTAAGATTAATATAATATAATATAATATTCGTAATAATGGGTATGTGCAGGATCATGGTATACCAAAAAGTGGGCAATATTTGTAGGGTATGTGGTCGATTTAATTTTTTCACCCAAAATTAATGAAATGAAAAGGGTTTTAGAGGAGATTCTCAGCTTTCCAAAATATATAAATTATGATTTAATTTGAATTTAATAAATAATTATTATTCATTTTCTATTAGAATTACGATTAAAGTCCTCGATCATAGGGTTGATTGAAAAACATCTATAACTTTCAAACGGTATCATATTTTTTGAATCCAAAACATGCATCACATTCTATGCTTTACATACTATAGGATTAAAAAAAGACAAATTAAATTTCATGAATTTTTTACCATGTTAAGGTGGTCGCAGACGATTTTTTATATTTTCTAAAAATTTGTAATAAAAAATTAATAATTAATTATTTACTTGGAAAAAATTACAAAAAATATGCATCACATCCGTACGAGTCCTCTACTTTATATATAAAATATTACAAAAAAATATTATCATTTTATTATGGTTGTAGTGGTCGCATTGCACACCTACTTCTATTTTTTTCCGAAATTTAAGTACAATGCATTGAAATTTCAAATTTTCACCATAGATTTTATTTATTTTTAAATAAACCTAGTATTTTAGAAACTCATCCAATTTTCTACAAATTCTATTCTTACATATTTTTGAAATAATATAGATAACTTATTCAAATTTACGTCAAGTTGCCTAACACCCATTTTTTTCTAAATTTTTTTACACTTTAAGGGCATGTTTGGCATACCATGATCCTCAGACATGCCCTAATATAATTTATTAGTATAATACCATTTAATATAATTAATAATATTAATTATTAATATTATATATAATAATAATAATATGAATGATGTAAATATGAGAATATAATAATTATTTAAATATTGTTCTCCATAGGTCTCAATTTCAACCCCTCACTTTCGCATTGATTGGTGGGCCTATATGTAGGCTATGGTGTCCACCCATGGGGCTAGTCCCACCCTAGCTCACCCCATACCCAAGGTATGGACTGCTAGAAAAAATAATAATAATAAAATATTATTAAATTGATAATATTAATAAAATATCATTATTGATAATATTAATAAAATATTAGTATTTATAATATAATAATTATATTATATAAAATAATATTATCATTTACTAGTATCATTTAATAATCTATATTAAGTTTAATATGTTTTTGATATAAAAAGTAGTAGAACTAGGGTGTTGTACCTTTAGTACAAGACCCCATAGGCCATCAACAATAGAGTAACACTAACAACACATTAATAGCAAGGTATAGAAACCTAACCATCACCCTAAACATTTCATATCAAGAAACACGTTCAAAACATAACACAAATACTAATACTAATAGTAATGTTCATCGTGAAACCATGATTTAAAGCAGTCTTAACCATGGACCACCAAGGGTCATACTAGTCATAAGGAACCATAAATTTTTTAAAAATTGAGGTGTTTTTTAAGCTTAATAATTTCTAAAAATTTAATATTATTGATCTAAATATTATTTTCCTTTGTTACATATTCTTTGTGGGTGATTATCTTGATTGATCCATTTTACTATTTGTAGCATGTAGACAAAAGTTGATAGAAGTAGATAGAATATTAGAAAGATTACACAAGCATGTACCATCGAGAAACCCTTTTTGGAAAAAACTCCACCAAGAATTATTCTATTATTCAATCTTTGAATTACAATAGCTCCAATTCTTGCTTGAGAATGCTTCTTCTTGTCTTCAACAATCATCTTCACAACCTACAATAACACTAATCATAACTCTCTTCAACTTGCTTGAGATAAATAGGCATTGAGCAACTTTGTAAACTCAACATGAGTTACAATTACAATGCTCAAGCCCTATCCCTAAAAGGTATGCCTATCTCATGCAAATAGAGTTATGACGTGAAGAACAATGTCAAATCCTCATCTTCATGAATTTGGGAATCCCAAACTGAAGTAGCAACTCAACCTCTATTCTATAAATATCTTCAAGCCTCTATCCTCAAAGTAGGCACCCAAGAGTGGCCCCACTTAACTAAGCCTTCTAGAATATCTCAACATGCATAGCAGTTAATTCCAAGAAGACAACTTGGGTGCCCAAGTTAGGTCCAAGTCATTTCTTCTTAACTAAAACATTTCTCAACACCATTCATGCAAGAATGGTCATCACCTGTTAACTGAAGATAGTCCCTATTATTTTTCATGCAACTCAAGTCATTAGCCATGCATTCCAAGTTAACTAAAGTCAACTAGCATTCAACTAAAACAAAATGAAGATAACTGAACCATAATTGAACTGAACTAAACTAAACTAATTCTAAATTCAATCAAACTAAATTTCATGCATGAAAACATCAAACCCTAACTCCTAGGATCTTTACATGCATTTAGAAGTGTTATCTCTTACTATGAATAGTTAACTAAACTCAAGGTGAGTGTCACCTACCATGTGCCCCTATTATTTATGAACTCATATTGGATTCCCTCACATGCTCCTAACATTTTGAATTAATTACAAACATCAATTAACATTATTATTTCATCAAACATTAATCTCTCTCCAATCCTAGTGTTTGAGAACACTTTCCAAGGACTTAGGAGATACATGAAATAAATAATGTTTAAGATTGCAATTAAATGGCATCCTATTTTCAACATTCTCCCACTTGACATTATACATTGGAATTATTATAAACAAGGAATAATAATTATAAATCAAGTACATAACTTAAGGTCAATGGCCTTCCTACACCAACTAATCAATCCATGCCAACTTCAAATGCAACCTGTATAATCATGAAGCTCCAAGAAAATGATTAAAACTAAGAGAAATTATCTGAAGAAACTAGTTTCATAAGATAATTTGTAACATTATTTAAAGTTTCAACTTTCTTAATTAATACCTTCCCACTTTCAACCATGTCTTGCACAAAGTGATACTAAATATCAGCATGCTTAGTATGAGCATGATACATAGGATTTTTTGGCTAAACACATAGCACTCTAATTATCACATTCAAGTTTAACTTAATTGCAATTAAAACCAATACCTTTCCTAAGTCTCTATAACTAAATTGCCTTTTTGAAGGCATGTGTAACCTTCGAGTGTATTGAACTCATGTTCAACCAAGGTGTAGGCTCCTCGGTCTTTTCTATTGGAAAAATTTTCTTACAAGTAACCATTCCAACATATATCTCTTACCATAAGAGAACTCAAGCCTCACCTATTTCTCCAAGTATCCATGAGGACCTATAACCAACCTATCTATGCCAAACTCCAAAAGCAACATAGCACTATCATGAAGTAATCAAGCAAATGATTAATGTACCCAATACATAAGAGAACTACACAAAATCAATGTCAAAGCTCCAATCTTGAACATAAAAATGATATCTATAATCTAACCATCTCCTCTTAGGAGATCACATGCACCATAACATACATCCTAGTCTCAAGAGAACATGTAATATGCCAAACTCTAAATGCATATCAAGAGTAAACCATGACATAATATCCCCAATCACATGAAGATAACCTTACCAATGATGCATTCATGTCACTGCCAACAACTCCCACTGAACCGTGGTACCAAGTCACACATGGCATCATGACTACCATCCTCTCTATGAAGATCACTCTGAAATATGAAGCAACGAGTTATCACAAACAATATTAGCTAAAATAACCAATGCATTATCATTGTCATTTGAGGACTCCTCTGTAGAAGAATCAAAACTATCTTTCTTGTACTTACAATCTTTCTTCACATGTCCTGGTTTCCATTGGTCCCAAAAAATTACCTTACTCTTACCAGGGGTTTTAGACTATCCTTTAAACTTACCCTTTACTTCCTTGTCTCTCTTAGGTTCCTTTTTCTTAGTCCTACCATTTACAAACAACACATCTTGGATTCCCTCTTTAGACTTCCTCTTGATCTCCTTTGATATGGGAGTAGGAATTATACTGTCCATCTTAGGATCTGCAACACTACCACTAATAGCAACAATTAGATTTTCCCAAGAATCTGGTAAAGAACAAAGTAACAAAATGCATTTATCCTCATCTTATAGCTTTACATCTACAGATGCTAACTGACTTAGAATCAAATTAAAAGCATTCAAATGATTTGTAACAGTATCACCTTATTTCATCTTTAAAGACTACAATAGTCTTTTTAGATACAACTTATTAGTAAGAATTTTAGTTTGATAAATATCACCTATTCTCTTACACAACTTATATGCAGTAGTTTCTTCTGAAACTTTCAAGAGAATAGCATCAACAAGACATAATATTATGATCCCTCTTTCCTTCTTATCAAGCTTAGCCCAATCCTCATCTGATATCGTTGTAGGTGACTTTGTCTCATTATCAACAGGTAACCACTGATCTCTCTCTTCAAGGAGATTCTCCATTTTTAGTTTCCACATCTCATAATTAGATCCATTGAACCTTTCAATATGTAAACAAGAATTTGAACTCATTGTAACAAACTTATTTTCCAAAATCAACAACCAAAAATAATAAAAGCTCCCACTAAGCCAAAAAATCCTCCAATCTTTATAGGGCAGTCCCAATATCACTCTAACCTTAGCTCTCTACTACCAAATGTTGAAAATTGAGGTGTTCTCTTTAGCTATCACTTTGTGTAAACTTTAATATTGTTGATCTAAATAAGCTCTTTCTTTGCTACATATATTTTTTTGTGGGTGATTATCTTGATTAATTCATTTTACTGTTGTAGAATGAAGATAGAAGTTGATAGAAGAACTAGACAAGATATTAAAAAGATTACACAAGATGTACCATGGAGAAACCCTTTCGAGAAAAAAAACTCCACCAATAATTATTCTATTATTCAATCTCTAAATTACAATAATTCCAATCCTTCATTGAGATGCTTCTTCTACCTTCAACAAATATTCTTCATAACCTGCAATAAAACTGATAATCAACTCTCTTCAACTTGCTTGAGATAAATAGGCATTAAACAACTTTGTAAACTCAACATGAGTTACAATTACAATGCTCAAGCTCTGTCCCTAAAAGGTATGCCTATCTCATGCAAATAGAGTTATGTCATGAAGAACAATGTCAAATCCTCATTTTCATTCATTTGGGCATCCTAAATTGAAGTAGTAGCAACTCACACCCTTTTCTCAGAATATCTTCAAGGCTTTATCCTCAAAGTAGGTGTGCCCTAGAGTGGCCCCACTTAACTAAGCCTTCTAAAATATCTCAACATGCAAAGAATTTAATTCCAAGAAGACAACTTGGGTGCCTAAGTTGGGTCCAAGTCATTTTGCCAACTAAAAACATTTCTTAGCACCATTCATAAGAATGGGTCATCCCTTGTTAGCTAAAGATACTCCCTATTATCTTCATGCAACTCAAGCCATTAGTCTTTCATTCCAAGTCAACTAAAGTCAACTAGCATTCAACTGAAACTAACTACATGCAACTAAAGATAACTGAACCATAACTGAACTAAACTTAACTTAACTTAACTTAACTGATACTGAATTGAACTAATCTAAACTGAACTGATCTGAACTGAAATGAACTGAATTGAACTTCATGCATGTAAACATCAAACCCTAACTCCCAGGATCTTTACATGCATTTAGAAGTGTTATCTCTTACTCCAAATAGTTAGCTAAACTCAAGGTGAGTGTCACCTACCATGTGGGTGCCCCATGTGCCCCTATTATTTAGGAACTCATAATGGACGCCCTCACATGCTCCTAGCATTTAGAATTAATTACAAATGTCAATTAACATGATTATTTCATCAAATATCAATCTCTTCCTAATCCTAGTGTTGATGAACACATTCTGCCAAGGACTTAGGAGATACATGAAATAAATAATGCTTAGGATTGTAATTAAATGACATCTTATTTCCAACCAAAAACAACTTCAATATCTTTAGTGAAATAAAAAGAAGCGATGGCCATTGAGGCCAACACCAGCCAAAAAGCCAAATCACCTGTGACCCTAATCCTTAATCTTCCCACTGCATGGCTTGATTAAAGTTATGGTAGCCCAATCTTCAGTGAGGAACTTAAGAAGTTCCTTGTTGACAACTTCTTCCTCAACATTGTCAGTGGACTTGTTCTTCTGCAACAAACATAGAGTGGTGGCAGACATGTGCATGATCTTCAATGCGAATTGTGTAACATCCTGCACCGTTTTCTCTAAACTTTCCACTTTGCATTTAAGGTTGTCAATCTCCTCCTAGACAACATCTTGTTTACTACAAGCTTCTTCTATGGGGGCCTTTCCCTCAACAATGCTCGGGGCCCTTTCCCTCAATAATGCTCGAGGCCCTAGTCTTGACCTCTATGGGGGAAAATTTAATATATTAAATCTTATATAATGTTTAATATAATATTTTTGACTTTATAATTGTGTAAACTAGCTTATCTATCTTAATATTAATCTATATAAAATAAATATATATCATTTTCTATTTTTTCATCTCTTTAAATTTTGAAATAACATTATTAAAAAAATACATAAATTAATATTAAGATAGAGAAATTAATATATTTTATTAAGATGTAAACTATTTTTATGGAAGATAATGAAAGGGCATAAAGTTTTAAAGGGAAAGAAAAAGATCGATCGCTGAGACGAAAGCCAAACGAAGTTACTGTCTGACAATGTCCGTAGAAAAAACTAGTGTTGCGGGCCCACACAACATTTAAGTTTGTCAGTTGGACATAAAAGCATCTTAAACAAACGACAAAATTCTTGGCACCATCAAGGAAATTGCAGTGAAAAAAGAACATATTATTCCTCTTTCTGCCACTACCCAAAAAACTATATCAGTACCCATCTTGTTTTTAAATCCTGCACATTCTTTTAAAAGGATATTCAGTGAGCTCATTGTGTTGCATCTTGCCATACTTTTCCTTTGTTATGGCTATATCAACGATTGATTTCTTCGGTGGTAATGAGGATATTTGTTATAAGGTTTAGACTATTAATTATTTTGTCTTTGTCATTTTCAAATTGAGTAAGTTATTATTTGGGTGTCTTCCAATTATTTTTCTTGCAGAGGCTTCATGGATTCTAGCAAGCTCTCTAGTTGTGGGTGCGCTTGTTCTTCAATTCCTACCACTCCTTGATAGATCCTTCAATATTCCTAATGACGTCATTTATGAAAGTAATGAGAGCCAGGTACAGAAAATTTTGAAATCAGCTGGAGAGTTCGACTATAGTATACACGAGGATAATGAGAAACAGAGTGAATTTGAATAAAGATACTATCAATATTACAGTTTATTAATTTTCTACAGTAATTATGTGTCAGTTTTGTGTGGGAGAGTTTCTATGTTTGTATTGCTGGGTTGTTTGTTGCCTGGAGTAGCACGCCCTCTTTCCACTAACTTGTGGATTGACATGGCAGCGCTACTCATAAGCTCTTTTCTGTCTCTTTTTCATATTTCTTATGAAACATTTCGGATTGGTAATGCATCTCTTGTTAATCTTAAATTAAATGAACTTCTCTAGTAATATGCAAATCTACTATATTACATTTAATTACATTATATATTTAAATATATAACATTTTAGGATATATTAAACATTAATATTTAAAAATATAATATTAGTTATTTAATAATATTAACTAAATTATATAATGAGTTATCATTATCAAATTTTTTAACATACAACAAATCTAAGACAATCTACCCAACCTTATCTATTATAGAAAAATAATTCCTTCTTACTTATTCTTATCAAATACAATCATAGCAATTCTTATATTTCTAATTTAGATATTTAAAATAATCATAACAAATCTAAACTTTCCAAATTTAACTAGAAAAAAAACATTCATAACAAATTTAAATCTTCTAATTTCACTATATAAAAAAAATTTCTATCTATACAAGAAACATTTTAAAACAATTGATGTACATTGGAAATTATTTTTTCCAAATTAACTAGTGCAAGATTCTATTTTTTAAAATGAAACCTATATAATTCTAATGGGCTATAGACAAATGGACACAATTATGATTTTGAAGATTATTGTGATTCATGTATTCACAAGTATAAGCACTACCCTTTGGTGATTGTCATCACAATTTTGTTCTCATTAAATTTAGTGTTGCTAAAAATTAGGCTTTCAATGATGCAAGATATAGCTTCAAACACAAATCATCTCGTAACCCATATTTGTCAATTTATATTCTTTAGAAAAACTTTCAAATATTTATCATTATTTTAAAATAAGTCATGGTTAGCTATTCTCTGTAGGAAATAATATTGTTACAATGGAAATAAACTATAACAATGAAAAGTGATACACTATATTTCTTTCTTGTGAGAAAGTAGTCAGTAATGACTTAAGTTTAAAATAATGCAACAATACTAATAATAATTATAATATAATACTAAGAATATTATATTTATAATATATTATTATTATTATTGTAATATTAATAGTATTTTTTTTATACAATAAGGATGTCCCTACGGCCCCTTGTGGGTGACATCCTGTGCCGGCTTAAAATTTATCAAACCTCAAGGAGGTTAGGAGAAAAGTCCATTCCTATACCCTGGGTTAGTAGAGTAGGAACTGACACACAATATAACTAACCCTTATATTAATAATAATATAATTTATTAGTATATTACTATTTAATAATAATAATAATAATAATAATAAGATAAATATGAAAATATAATAAATATTTAAATAATTAATAATAATATAATTATTTATAAAATATTTATAATATAATACTAGTAATAATAATATTAAAACAATAAAATATTATTATTGATAATATTAATATAATATTAATATTTATAATATAATAATATAATTAGTTATATTATATAAAATAATATTATCATTTAATAGTATCATTTAATAATCTATATTAAATTAATATGTTAAATATCATATAATGTTTAATATAATATTTTCACACGGTATATTCACTTATCTATCTTAATATTAATCTATATAATATAAATGTATATCATTTTTATTTTTTTCTTTTTTTAAAATTTTGAAATATTATTATTTAAAAAAAGAGATAAATTAATATTAAGATAGATAAGTTAGTATATTTATGTCAAAGGGTTCCCTCTGTGAAGTAGACAAAGCAAATCTTAGCAAATATTTTGTATTGATGGTTGATATCATGCCGCAGAACCATCAAATGCATCCAAACCATAAATGTCAAATGTCAAATCAGTGACATTGTGGAGGTGTTAATTTTTTTAAATTCATGGCAAGCTTTTTTTCCCCACGGGTTATATCTGGACTATGCAATGATTGGCGCTACAGGTTGACCCGCCGCCTCACCTTGGCCCACAGTCCCAACACCACCAATACTATGATTTTCACCACCAATACTATGATTTTCTAGAGCCGCAATGAAACACATCTTCATATTGAAGAGTTGAAAGGAATAGCCATTGGATGATTACTACTATATTTCTGGATAGAAATGCTCCTTTGCATCATGTTTTGGTGGACGTCTATATCCCAATCCATGGATTTCATAATCGCACAAGCATGGAAGATATTGACAAAGGCTACGAATTTGGATATACATCTACCATTGGTATTGATACAAATCGAAAATACTAAAGAGACTATGAAAATTGACTTTATATTTGTGTGCAGGGCATTCTATAAGACCACCTTACTTTGAGAACTTTATATTTAATTTTTTAATTGATACTAAATATTATTTAAAATTTATTACATATTATATAATACCATTAAATAAATATTATTTATTAGATAATTATAATATATTTAAAATAGTAATCAAATATCATTTAAATTTTAAATAATATTATATAATAATTTATAAATAAAAAAATTTCTTACTTGACCTTCCACATCTCTTCGGCTTACCCATTGCACATCTAGGTGCGATTGCTAGTTTATTAAGATGTATTTTCATGGAAGACGATGAAAGGGCATAAAGTTTTAAAAGAAAAAAATAAAAAAAGATTGATCGCTGCGACGAAAGCTAAACGAAGGTAACTTCTGACAATGTCCGTAAAAAAAAGTTTAGTGCTACGGGCCCACACACCACTAAAGTTTGTCGATAGGACTTAAAAGCATGCTAAACAAACGACAAATTTCTCGGCACTACAAGGAAATTGCAGGAAAAAAGAACGTACTGTTCGTTTTCTCCCACTACCCAGAAAACTATATTAGCGTCCATCTAGTTTTTCAGTCCTGCACATTCTCTCAAAAGGATCTTCAGTGAGCTCATTGTGTTGCCTTTCGCAATACTTTTCCTTTGTTATGGCTATAACAGCTATTGATTTCCTAGGTGGTAATGAGGATATTTGTAATAAGGTTTTGACTATTAATTGTTTTGTCTTTGTCATTTTCAAATTGAGTAAGTTGTTATTTGGGTGTCTTCCAATTATTTTTCTTGGAGAGGCTGCATGGAGCGCGTTCAAAAAAAGAAGACATTGGGTTCCAGCAAGCTCTCTAGTTGTGTGTGCGCTTGTTCTTCAATTCCTACCACTCCTTGACAGATCCTTCAATTTTCCTAATGACGTCATTTCTGGAAGTGAGCAGAGCCAGTTAAAGAGCCAGGTACAGAAAATTTTGAAAACATCATCATCTATCGAGTTCGACTATCTTATAAGGGGGGATGATGAAACTGATCAAAGATACTATGAATATTACAGTTTATTCATTTTCTACAGTAATTATGTGTCAGTTTTGTGTGGGAGAGTTTCTATGTTTGTGTTGATGGGTTGTTTGTTGCCTGGAGTAGCACGCCCCCTCTCCACTAACTTGTGGACTGACATGGCGGCGCTACTCATAAGCTCTTTGCTGTCTCTTTTTCGTATTACTTACGAAACGTTTCGGATTGGTAAGATTTTTCACATTGTTGATTCTCCAAACCTTTTTAAGTTTGTATTTGTGTGGAACATTATTATGTTAGTATCATTGGCATTTTTGGTGCTCCTTTTGGTCTCTGCTGCTCTGGCTAGTGTTAGTATTCGTAAAACATGGTCTCATAAAATATCCACCCTCACCTTTGCTCAAAATTTCAGTCCCCAATCTATATGGGAAAAAGTTGAAGAACGAGCAAGTCAGTCATTATTTGTAGCTCGCACTGCTGATCCTCAATATATAATGGCCAGATCAGTTCTCTCTTCATCCATAGGTTTCGTCATTACCATTTGCAATGGAATTTTGATTTTTGAAACCACACGTTATACGGTTCATGGTCTTAGTGAAACTTTTCTTGACATTTGGTTTGTGCTTCGTTGCATGGTGATCGTAATGGGATCCTTCATCATATACTGGAGATGTATCACAGTAGTGGTGTTCTACCCAAAAAGCCTAGGATGGAAACTTTCCAATTTAGCACAATTTTTCCAGATAGAGAATTTTTGGAAGAGTCACTTGCTGGGCTTTATAGATAGCTTCAATACCCTTGATGGTGACAGAGGTCTCCAGAAATTGATGATGAGGCTATTCACATTAATGAGATTCCATAAATTGTTGTATGTGTTTCATTACCTTCAAATGTTCTCCATTTTGCTAAGCAAAATTTGTTGGCTATTAGCACAGTCGTTCTTCTCCAACAAATATCTAGCCAAGCTTCTGATAGGTTCAGCATACAGTGAATTCTGCAATCTGTCTAAAAGTAAGAGCCGAAGAGACATTATATTGGGGAAGACATCTGAATTTGAGAAATATTCAAATTCATTGGTAGTCATGCAGGGTGAAAGCCCTGCTGGAATATGGATGGCCAACAAAAAATCAATACAAGAAATAAAGGAACAGATGGAGAAAGGGGACAAAGAGGGTAAAGAAAGCAAGGCTTTGATATGCTTGTTAAAAGATAATTCTACGCCAGATTTCTGTGGTGAAAGATGTGCGAGGCTACAGATTGGTACTCATGTCAGATTGAAGGTAGAAAGTGAATTCAATGTGCGGAAGTGTTCTTGGAAGATGACAGCGGTCTCAATAATTGCTGTCATCATTCAAATATCCCCATTTACACGGAATCAAGCTGATGTAAATGATATGGTGGATTCGGTTATAGAAGCTTGCTCTAAAGCATGGAATATGATGGAACTAATTGAAATTTCTAATGGTGAAGCAATTGAACTCAGCAAGGAAGCAAACAATCTCTTTCAAAACCTACAAAAGACACATAAATGGCTTGATTACTCTCTCTCCGTCAACGGGCCTGTTGAGAAGAACCCTGCGGCGGCCAAAGAAGCCATGGAGGATCTTTTTGAGAAAGCAAAACAAATAGCCAATCAGTACGAGTCAAGAAAGTGGATTGATATAATAGCAGGTTATAACTTATACATGCTAGGAATATACATAAATAATCAGTTTTTTAATATGGAGGTGATCCTAGACAAATTGCATGGTTTGTTAGCAGATGTGATAGGATCTTGCACAGTGAAAGCAGTGGGTGTTATAATGGAGGATTGCAAGAAACATGGATCTCTGTATGAAGATGAAAGCATTTTAAGAATTGCAGGCATTGCTGGGAAAGTGAAGGGTGTGACTGAAACGTTGGGATGGAAATTAAAATGGAGTCAGGATGTAGAGACCCAATCCATTAAAACCTCATTGGCAAGAGACGATCCTGTTCCTGGGATTAAAAAGTATGCAACATTTCAGTCGGTATAGAAGATGTGGAGCATCTTGAATGATGACCCCTTCCACGTCCGCTTATTTGGCTCGCAATTTCTGTCTTTTTAGGATTTTGGTTTCTCAATCATTAGCAGTTTGTCAACTGCTCTGTTTTCTAGTAGAACTGCTATGGTTTTTAGATTGGGGAATAAAGGAACGGCAATGAGCTGTTTACTATTTTAGGGAATTAGGGGTTAAAAAGGAGAGTGAACGCATGCTGGGGGAGTTATAGTTTTTGATTTTGGGAGTTTAGAGAAAAATATAGATAGAGTTTGGGGAAAAAAGGAAAAAAAGAAAAGAAAGGAAGGAGTTTATTTCTGGGAAAGGAACGGGCATTCGCTGCACATTTTGCTACAGCCCACAGGAAACTCTTCCGCTGGGTATTTTTAGCATTGCATGTTTGTTAAATGGAGGGTCAGGGTATACTAAACTATGCTGTGATATTATTAACCAGACAATTTTCTGTAACTGTTGCTGTTTTTCAATGGAGATGTATTGATAGTTGTATATGTCTATTGCCTTATTCTTTTTAGTATGTTGCACTTGCTTTTATCTGAAGTGATTTTAACAAGTTGCAGATTTAGAGATAGATTAATTGTTTGTGTGAGCATAAACATTAAAGTTATAAGTAAGAAATAAATGTAAATAAAATGAATTCTATTTTGAAAATAATGCAAATCTCAAGATTGAGCATAATGAAATTTAATAATAACATTCAAATAAATAAAGGTTATTGAATATAAATTTTATTGTTGCAAGTGGATTTGTTCAATGGATTGAGATATGTTTGCTCAACAACATTGTTTCAAAATGTGGGGAATATGCACCTCCATTCACACTGATTTTTTTTTTTGGAAGTTTTGAATTTTTCTTTATAGGCTTTTTTATTGCAATGATGGATACTTATGGTTTTCCAATGAGATTTACCATAGAGTTTGAATGAGAGGACTTCTTATGAACAAAGTAAAAGGTGGAATATTTGTTCTAAGGATAAAATGATTTATTAGGTCATTCCAAAATATAAGTGGGTAATTGATGGAGAGATTTAAATGGGAAAGGTGAAGAAGTTAAATCTTTAATGGGTTAACTAATTTTTAAATGCAATTAGTTTATTTATTTTTTAAAATAAAGAGAAGATGAGATTGAAGTAGTTAGCTATTTTTTTTTTAGGTAGTTCATTTCATTGATTTATTTTATTTAAATGATTTATTTATGTATTTTATTAAAAATGGTTAGAGAGAATATGTGACCTCTGAAAATGAAATCAAATAATGGGTGTGAAATTGAGTTAGACTAATTAAGTACAATTATTTAATTAATTAGGGATGAACTATATTAATTACTCGTGAACTAAGTTAAAATATACTGATTAATTATTTAATTAATTGATAGTGGAATAGCCTAATTAAATAATATTTAGTTAATTAATGAAGATGAGAACATCAGTATATAATGAGCTTAAGTAAGATGATGTTGATATTGTATTAGGATATTGAGAATGAAGACTTTGTAAGAAGAGTTTTGATAGTTTAATTGATAGTTGTGTTTATGGCTATGGATGCAAAGATGGGAAGCTTTAAGTTAAAATATATGTGACTGATTAATTATTTAACTTAAGTTGATAGATGGAACTAGCCTAATTAAATAATATTTAGTTAATTAATGAAGATGAGAATATCAGTATATAATGAGCTTAAGTAAGATGATGTTGATATTGTATTAGGATATTGAGAATGAAGACTTTGTAAGAAGAGTTTTGATAGTTTAATTGATAGTTGTGTTTATGGCTATGGATGCAAAGATGGGAAGCAACAAACAAAGGACCAACAAAAAGAGTTACAAAAGGTATAGTTTCAATTGGAGTTGTGTAAGGGGGATGTTGGAGCAATACGGGACATGCAATAATAGGAAAGCAAAGAAAAATAAAATTGTAGCAAAGGCCTTGAAGGGTTGTGAGAAGGCAAAGAAGAATAGTGAGAATTAATATTTACCTTGTGATAAAGAGTTTATTTAAGAAATGGAAGCCACATAGTCTAGGATGATGTTGAAGATCGAGTGTAACTAAACAAGTTGGATATGTTGAAAGTAGCCATGTGAAGACTAGTCAAGTTCCTTTTATAGACCTTCCAAGATGCTAACACATGAGCAAACATGCCAACACAAAAGTGGTATGTCTAAATCCTCATGTGAGAAAAAATCCACTGAAAGATGAAATCAATGCCTTCTCCAAATGGGACACCAACTTTTCTAGGACACCAACTTTTCTAGGTAGAGACAAAGAAATTAAAGACCAAATAACAATATATACAAAAAATACTTAATTTGAACACTATGATTGCAAGGTTGAGACAACTAACTTTAACATTATCCCACTTGTCAAACACCTTGCAAGAACATAAAAGAAACCATTGACACTAAAATCTAGCACAAATAAAAAAAAATTATTAAAGGATATGAGGCCCATGGCATCCATGCACCAACTGAAGCTCAACATGCTCACTAGCTTACTAAGAGAATATACTACATTTTTCAAAGTTTTTTTATTTTTAACATGACTCTACCAACATCAACCAGTTTTTCAACTAAGTGATATTGAATATCAATGTTATTTGTGTGGGCATGATACACAAGGTTTCAATCCAAAAAATATGGCACTCTAATTGTCACATCCAATTGAACTTTTTACACTAAAATCCAATACCTAAACACAATCTCTAACCACATCACTTCCTTACAAGATCATGTGTTGCATTTATGTTATTTTCTTCTACAATGGAAAAAACAACTATAACTTGTTATTTTCTCATCCAACAAATTGTTCCTTCAAAAAAAATAAAGACATAGACGTTAGTAGACCTCCTAAAATCGAGATCACCAACCTAATCAAAATGAAA
This sequence comes from Sequoia sempervirens, assembly GCA_007258455.2. Taxonomy (NCBI): domain Eukaryota; kingdom Viridiplantae; phylum Streptophyta; class Pinopsida; order Cupressales; family Cupressaceae; genus Sequoia; species Sequoia sempervirens. The sequence goes on along the minus strand of VDFB02086081.1, from coordinate 77,776,756 downwards.
AAAGGCTTGTGAATCAACTATTCTACCCACATTATTAGTCCCACGATAAAAAAAACAATTGTTAGATATTCCTTGTAAATGATTGAAGTTTTTTAACATAAACATAGTGTTCTTTCCCAATGTTCAACATAAAACTACTTATAACTCCCATTACTTGGGGAATATCAAGTCTTGTATAAACTATGGCATACATGATGCTTCCCATATTATTAAGATGATAATATTGATTATAGACCATGAAAGATGAAACCAAGATTTATGCTTATTTAAATACAACTTTATTCATGGATCTAGGTTCATTGTTTGTACATGATAAAATAATAGAATAATATGGGTAACTATATAGAAATGATAGAAAAATCAGTGGTCAGACTAGATATTTTCAACAAAATATATTTGCATTGTAAAAAATGTAATATGTATGTGTGTTAACATGATTTAAACTCAATTAGGAATTCAAGTGACAATATATCATGAGAAAACCTATGTTTTTATGAGAATACAAAATTAGATTTTTGATATTTTCTATCATGAGTTGTGCAAACTCCACCCAAGTTTTCTTGGATTGCTATGAGATCATTCCTACCCCTTGAGATAAAATGAGATATATTGCATCAATGCTTTGCAATAAATGTGGAGATCATTAGGAAAAATAGTTCATGGTAAACAACTTGCTTTGATGAGCTAATTTTCTTGCTTGAAGCACATCATAAAGAGTAATCTATTTCCTTTTCCTAATGTTCACATGAACATCAATAATCTAATGAATTGAAAATAGAATAGTAATATTAGGATTCATGTTTGCATCTTGAATCTTCTTAGCAACATTTGAGGTATCTAGCAAAGGTGGAAAGTGTGTAGGTGTAACAATTCAACATTGAAGATAGGATGTAGGCCTGGAGATGGTGGAAAATTGAGTTCAAAATCATTCTCACCAACTTTTTTTAAGGATAGTGTATGACCCATACCAATGAGGGTGAAGTTTCATATGTGGTCTCTTAAGTCTCTCCTTTTGGAGATGAATCCAAAAATTTTCCCCAACCTAAAAATGATGAGGTGTATGATGTCAAGGTCATGTTGCTCCTTATAACTTTGGATGGTATGTTACACTATCTCATGAAATTCCTTTTGGATATGACATATCTTCTCAAAAAAATTGGATGCTTGATCTATCTCCCTCTCTACATGTGGTACTAGCTCATTTTTCATGGCTTAGAGGGAGACATCAAAAGGAGCCAATGATTGGTATCCTAAACATACTTCAAATGGTTTGTGTCTCAGGGAGCCATGTATTGCATGATTATAATTATGTTGTACATATGGGAGGCTCTCATTCCATGTTTGAGGATGTGTAGAATGATACATCTATGTACTGTGAATTTTCATTTGATTTACCACCTCAATCTACCCATCTATGTGTGGATGAAATGCAACAAAAATTTTGGGCTCAGTGTCCATCATAGCCTAGAATTAGACAAAAAATTGTTGATGAACATGTTTTTTCTATTAGATATAATACCCTGTGATAGTCCAAAGTGAACCTAGACATGAGAAAACAAAATATTGATACCATCTTCAGTTGAGACCCATTTTTTGTAGACTATGATGATTTCCATTTTTAAAAAAAATCTAGCACCACATACACACCATCATGACCACATTTTATAGTAAAGGCTAGACATGAATTCCATTGAGACTAGTTGCCAAGGCCTATCAAGGGTAGGAAGAGGGATATAGAATCTTTCCTTATGATTTGTAGTATTTTCAATGACTCAAGCTATACAAGACCAAATATAAGAAGTAATGCCATGTTGCATTTTGGGCTACTAAAAATATATTTTAAGTACAACAATAATTCCATATGCCAAAATGTCCTACAACACAACTATAATGTGCTTCCCATATAATCTTTTGTCATTCCATAATAGGAACACCTATGTGATCAATGTAACAAAGTATATAATATTGCAAGTAAAAATAAGCCACTTTCTTACCTTCTATTAATTTTTTGTAGTCATTATAAAAATTAGCATCAATGCCATATAATTTGAGCCAATATATTGTTTGATGGCCACAAGAATCACAAACCATGCTAAGTGTTACAATCAAAGGTATACTGAAGTAGTCTATAGCCTTGTAATTGCTTTATTTTTATGGTGAATATTAAAATGACATTTTTGCAAGTAGGAAGAACATCTATGACACCTATCATTTTGCAACTTCCCTTGTGTCTGCAAGAGTTGCAAGGCTTGTGGTTTGTATAGATCATAGTCTCTTTCCCCATAATATAGTTCTTCCATTTCTTGCAGTCCTACACAATGACATAAATTTCCTTGTCATATGTAGGATACCTACATATTACATTAGAGAATGCTAAACTATGATAGGTCACTAGATGATCAAGTTGTATGAGAACTACCCTGAGGGCTTACTCAAAGGCATCAATATCAATTTCAAAAGGGTTTTTAATGTATGTAAGTGTCAATACTAGTGCTAAACATTATTTTTTCTTGAGTTCCACAAATGCTCATTGTTTCTCTTCTATATATTCTTTTCCTTTAGCTCCTCCTCTGAGTATTTGGTTCATAGGCCAATCTTTGATAAATTGTATCATTGTAGGATCAACACGTATACCCTTACTATGTATAATGTATCACGAGTATTGAATCATTTCCATACCAAATGAATACTTTTTATCTAATAGCATAGAGTTTGTGTTTTTGTAAGGTTGAGAGAACTTATTCAACATCCTGTAGATGGCTATCCCATGTTTTGCTAAAGATGAGTATGTTATATAGATAGACCATAATGAAAGAATTAGTAAAATTCCTAAGTATACCATTCATCATCCTCATGAAAGTGGTAGGGGTATTTTTCAACCCAAAAGAAATTGCCAAAAATTAAATCATACCCTCTTTCAATTTGAAGAAGGTTTCTATACACTTGATGGATTGATTGCCACTTGGTAGTATCCTAATTTCAAGTCAATCTTGGTGAAAATATAGCCCCCCTTAAGTAGTCCAAGATATAATAAATATGAGGTATTGGATAATTATTTTTTATAGTGATATTAATTAAGGGCCAGTAATCAATGTATATCCACCATGTCCCATCCGTTTCCTTGGAAAAAAAAAAAAAAATTCCACATAGTGAGACACTTCCAAGGACAAATATGACCCTTTTGGATTAGCTCTTCAATTTGTCATTTGGTCTCATCATTCTCTAAAATAGATGTTGTATATAGTGGCCAATTCGGTAATGATGTCCTTGGGATTATGTCAATTGAATGCTTGACCTGAAAATGTCTAGTGCAACTACTATTAGTGACATAAATACATTCCTGGATCCTATATCTTATTAATATTTGATCCATATATTTTTGTTTAAGGGTGATGGTGGCTATTTTGGTATAATTTCTATGTACGAAAACCGTTTTCTCCTCAATTCAAATCATTAGCAATACAAAATTTCATGTTTGACCAATCAAATTCCTACACTATTTTACACTAATTAAAGATCCAAATTTTGTTGGAGTTGATACTTTCATTCATCCAACTTGATAATAAAACTCTATGGTCTAGACTCATAGATTCCATGATGCTTATAAATGTATGGTTTTCCCAAAAAAAATATCACACATGTCCAATGGTGTTACAACACAAATTACCTCATCCTTGAATGGTTTAATAGAATAATATAAGAAACACTATTTGTTTACTTGTATATCTCACCCTTAGCTCACTTGACCCATAAAGTATGGTTGTGGGTAAGGTGTTGTTTGAATATTTAGTCTCTTAATATCCTCAACTAAGATAAAATTATTTTGAATCCATATATCAACTATACAATGTAAGGCCTTTCCATTCACCCACATATTTAAATAGAATAGATTTTCTTCATATTCTTACAGAAATATTTTAGAAGTGACAACCATGGCATAGAGGTCTACCTCAATTATTTGTTTTCTATATTTTTATTCAAAAGGATTTATAGGAAACACATTAGATTCTTTCATTCTTTTGTGTGTTTCTACCATTAGTCTCTTGGCAACTCTACAATATTTTCTATTATGCTAAAACAAAATTCTGAATTTCATACCACATATCTATCTTTCTATATTTTTTGTTACATGTGTTTGATGTTGGTGATTGGGAGGAGAATCTATTGGTGGTCTATTTTCATGAGAACTTGCTACTACCTTCCCCTCTTGGTTTGTTATTTTTCATATAATCCATTTTCCCTTTTTGTTTAAATTTCTCTTCAGTCTTTGTTGCATATTTTTAGATAGGTTCTCAAATTTCAACATTCAAGAAAGTCATCTCAGTTTGAATATATCAGTGCATTATAGTATAATACTACAAAAATTATGGTCTTTCCATATCTTAGATGTCAAGATTTGAAAATAATGCATGGAAAGTATTGGTGTAGTCTTGGACAAATTGGTTTGTTCTATATTAAACACTACTGGATTTGACACCATTTTTTGAAGGTCGTTTGTCGGTCGTTCAACAAATCTCTATCGGAATAGCCACGCAATGCAAAAAAAAATTTGTCGCTATTTTTTCGTCGCAAGGCCGACGACAAATTAAACGTCAAAATAACGGCAAAGAATCGTCAGTCGGAAGCATTGTGAAATACCTCAAGATTTTGTTGGAATATTGACAAAAACTTTGTTTATCCATCGACGAATTACACCAGAAGTTCATCGTCAGTTTGACGAAATAGGCAAGCATTAGTGTGGAAACATGGAAAGTTCGTCGAAATAGCGACAAAATAGTAAAGTAGTAGCATTGAAAGAACACCAAAAGTTCGTCGAATGTGCAACGAAATAGGCAAGTAGTAGCATCGGAAGAACACTGGACGTTTGTCGAAAGTTCGATGAAATTGGTAGAGAGTAGTGCGGTGGCAACGCTGAAATATCGTCGAAATGGTGACAAAATGGGTAGGGAGTTATGACGAAATTGACATAGAGTAGTGTGGTGGCAACACCGAAATATCATTGGAAGGGTGACGAAATGGGTAGGGAGTTATGACAAAATCGTCATCATAGCTATAGCAGCTTCATCGAGGCTTTCTGTTGATTCATCGGTTGTTATCGTTGAAATTGCGACGAATAAGCAAAATTTAAAAAAAAATAAAAAATTATATATTCGTTGAAATGTACCATTGCGGAGACTGACGACTGATCATACATACAGACTGCATATTGGTTTGATGCTTCAAATGATGCATTTCTTATATTAAAAAGTGCATTACCTTATTGAGCTTCTCTTTGTTTTGAGTATAGTTTAATATTCTCTGCTTAACAAGGCCAACCACGTGACGGTGGAAGCTCATTTGGCTCCCCCGCCCCCCCCTCACATCACTCTCAATTCCCATACCCAATCATATAACATTAATCATTGATTCATCCATTAATAACATATAACATTCATTCATTAACATATAACATTCATTAATTAACATATTCACATTCATTCATTAACATATAATATTCATTCTTTCAGTTTTTACATATTATCAAAAATATGGTTGTCATGATATGATTACAATCACTTTTTTTTTGTTTCTTTTTTAAAGCTACATAAAGTTGAAGTGGAGTATCATTTTCTAAATCAATATCTGTCCCCCTTTAGTTGTTCTACCCTCGCTTGTGATCTTAATGTATCGTAGTCTTACGCTCATGGCGTGGGCCTTCAAGGGATTTGTTGCAATAAGAAAGAAATGTTAAACTGATATGTTTTATTATTATTGTTACAAGTATTTGATTAATTGAAGAACATTAGAGTGGTTCTCTTTAGCGATGGGTCCACATCATGTTCCTGAACTTTGTTATAGACTCATGCTCAACATGTTGAACACGCTCTAAATCCTGATCTACAGTTGAAACATGAAAGGTTACATTAATTAATACACCAATTGAAATTAAATATGTTTAAGAGAACATGAGGGTGGTCCTCTTTACTGGATGGGGCCACATCATGGATGTGGAATTACTAAAGGCAGTGGCTGCCAATTATGATCTCATCATCTGGACCATAAGAAATTTTGATGATATTTATACAGTGAAGGTAACAAGAGATCAAATTTTTGAAATCTTCAAACAGATAGAATGTAGTGAAGACATGGTGTCGATTGATGAGAAGACTCTCAGGGTATAGTATGAAAAGGTCAGGAACACATTCAAAATTTCAATATTGTAGAACTATCTGGCATCTATGGATGGTTGAAGGGTTATCTTGGGACCATCTGATAAGGATCCATTTTCCATCAATTATTTTGTGTCCTACTTCTAAAGGAACTTTTACTCTATATGCCAAATAATTGGTTATGACCTAGTTATAAAAATTCCCATTGCCTGGATGTACATGGAAACACATATCTAGCATCCCACATATTGCACATTATATGATTCTGGAGGGTACCCAGCAAAAACTATTGAATGTCTAAGATACTGAGAGGGGGGGTGAATCAATATCTTTTAAAATTTTCTGATCATAAACCATCCAATTTTTCCATTTCATACAACAACAAAGATAAGTAAAAGAATTAACAGAGCATGAGATCACAAAACACATGAACATCTAGATTTTTACATGGAAAACCCAAGATGGGAAAAACTATGGCAAGTGTTAGCTCACAATATAATATTACCAGTTATAAGATATTACAAAATGGGTGGATCACTGCCAGGACTTATTGTCAAAAATACAATGGCTCATTGGCTACAAAATTACAATAAAAAATGGCTTACAACCAAAGAATGAACTGATAAAGTACACCTAGTGAATGTAGATTCAGTTCCAATGAAGTTCAGTAAATTGACTTGAAACACTTCATCATTTTTTCTCTTCTACACATTCACATTCACAACACAAACATCACACACCATCTTCAAAAACTATCCATCATATAAATTTGATCTTTTTGCAAGCATTAATTAGGTTAGCCTAATTAGATACACTTCTTATTCAACAAAAAAACCATCTGTCAGCTCCAAGCTTTCACAAAATCTTCCCAAAAATCAATTCAAATATCCAACATGCTACATCAAGTTTTCATGGGCCTAAGATAGGTCACACATATGCATTCATAACACAAATTAATTCAGCATTACACAATACATCCATTAGGTCGGCCAAGGAGAGACCTAATTGCATAATTGTAATCACTATAGAAATTTTGACACACCATACGAGCATCTGGATACATGAGATCTTCAATGTATGTGCTCCCAAAATCTATGAACCATTTCCAAAAACTACAAGCAACAATAATCACTAGCAAACAAATGCAAACCAAAATAAAAGAGGATGTAAACAAAATACTGGTTCAAATATCAGACTAGAATACCAGAAAAAATTCAGACTTGATCTTGCAGTTGCGACTCATATATCATGGTGAAATCAATTACAACACAAAATAACAAAATCAAATGTTCTTCTTCATTTTTAAAAAAATCTCCCTCTTTGTCATTGATGGCAACATGTGCCAAAAAGAATATTTACAAAAATTATTATTTATAACACTTCTCCCGCTAACACCAGCATTTCACAATTCTTCACTCTCCCTTTGACATTAAGGACAAAGGGTTTCCCAAAAAGAACTAAAAATGAAACATGAAATAGAGAAAAAAAAAGCATCAACCGGAGGATGACAAGCCTTGAAGCTCCTTCAGAATACCTTTTCCTACTAATTTACCCTTCTCCTAGCTATCCTTTGCAAAAATCAACTCCAACTCTACCAAAGTTTCCATTGCACCATCTGAAGTACCAGGAGTCAAATTTATATTCTCAAGATTTTTTGTGCTTGCCAGAGACTTGCCAATTGGAGTGTATTCCACTCTTATAATGTCACTTAACTGATCAAATTTTATGATAATCTCTTCCTTCTACTTCTACAAGACAAAAATTTTCTTTATGTCCATTGATGGAATTCTAGGTTGATCTATCTCTATCTTTGGATAGGCTATAAGTACCATAGATAGTAGTCAACTGGGACTCAATGGAGTCCATAACAACCTTAATGTTTTGAGTGGCATCTGGCCACTTCAAGTAATAAGAAAGAACAAAATTTTCTTCCAACTCACAGATCTTCACAACTTCTAAATTCCTTTCAACATTTGAGTGTGCAAGAGCACACTTGTCATGCAATGCCAATAGCCTTTTCTTTGCCAGTTTCTCCTCAAATTCTTGTTTAGTCTTTTCTCCAAGCCCAGAGGTATACTCCTTGAAAGAATCTAACAAGCTCAAATTTTCAATAGGAGTGAAGGATGCATCAGGTATGGCCTCCTACAATGTCTTAAGAGAATCTTCTATTAGTTATGTTCCCTTTTTATGCGTTTCAAGAATCTCCTTCCTTTGGGATGCCTGGAATGAATCTCCTAACACTACTTTATGCACTGGAGACATCTTCTCCACATCTACAATTCCTTCAATCATAGGAAGTTGTAGAATCCCCTGAGGGATTATCGACTGAAATTTGATTTGCTTGGATAGCAATCCTTTCAAAACATCATTACTAAAGGATGATTCTCTAGGATGCTTAAGATATTTCACAATATACTTTTGACTTTCTTCATTTTTCCTAGTAGATTCTTCATTTTTATTTTCTTTATCTCCCTTTTCCTTCTCTTCTTCTTCCTTTTCTTCTTCCACTTTCTCTTCTTTTTCTTCTTTCTTTTCTTCCTTTTTATCTTCATCTTTATCTTTATCCATGTCGTCTTCTTCATCATTTCCATCCTTTCCATTTTCATTTTTATTTTCCTTTGGATTATCCTTTTCTTCTTCATCACCCCCTTTTCCTTCTTCAGTATTACCTTTTTCATCATTTCCTTTTTCTCCTTCAGTGTGCTCTAGAGGAGCATCATTATTTTTTTCAGACTCAACTTCACCTTCATTCTATTTCCCACTTATCAAAGGATCATTTTCACCACTGACATCAACTTCAACATCAATGTTTTCAAAAATATTTGCATTACCTGTATCAAGAGGAACATTTTCCTCAACATTTTCAGCAGCAACATCTTCATCAGCCTTAAGCATGCCATATTTTTCTGTTGTATCCTGGATCACCTTTGTTGTTTCCTTCTTTATCTTCTTTGTCATCATTTTTATTACTTTTCATTAGAATATTTACTCTTTTCTTCATTTGAAACATCTCTGCACAAATATTTTTCAAAGTCTTGAGATCATCTGGGGTCAGGGAAGAGCCAATCTTATTGTATGTATCATTTTTTATTTTCTCTTCAAATTCAATAGCCTCTGTTCTCCTTTTCATCAGGGCTTCCCACATAGTCTCAAGTACATATTTACTTATATCAACCCACTTAACTTCTAAGATGATAACATATTGAATGACAACTAAAAGAAAGTTTTCTTATCCTCATCTCCATCATTACCATAATATTCCACAGTAGGTTTTACCATATTTTCAAAATGTATCAAAGTATTTATAGTTTCCTCCAATTTGAAATGGGGACTAGAACTTACCGGATTGTCTTGTTCTTCTCCCTAGTCTGCAGAGGCTTCACCAGACACCTTAGGCTTCTTTGATTCTAGTTTGGTGTGCACATGAACATCAAATTCTTGTACTTCCTCATCATTAGAAGATGATACAACATGCACTCTCTTGGAACCAACAACTTCCATAGAAGCACCTTCACCAGAGGATAAACCTCCTCTTCTTCTCCTCACCAATTTCACATCAGGATCCTCTTGTTCTTCATCCTGATCATCTATGGCACTAAGGTTCTTCTCCCTTGTTGCTTTCTCTTTCTTTCCTCTCTTTTTTAGGGATACTAGAGGAGTTTCTTTTCTCTTGCTAGATATTGTAGTCGGTCTAGAGGAAACAAGACCTTTTCCTTTATTAGTGGTACTGGGTTGAATCTTTGCTACAAGGGTTGTAGAGGATTTAGCAGTGGTAGTCCTACTAGATCTCCTTTGGCTAGATGATTCTACCTCCAATTGTTCTCATTCTCCTCATTCGTGAATCTAGCTTCTTCAAGTGTTTTCACCACTTTCTTTTTGATTGATCCATAAAGCAGAAGCGATCTATGACAAACATTGCTAAGTGATTATGTGCAAATGTCAAAATACATTAACATTGGAGTAACAAAAACATTAAATAGAGAGAATTTAAACCATAGAATCAAGAGAGAGGAAAGAAGAAACCAATTTGATTATGGAGTTCGTCTTAGTGGACTACGTCTTTGGGTCTAACTCAAATTAGTGACCAATCTATTGAAATGTTCTAAATTTGTAGTACAATCTCCAACGAAGCCTCTTGCAACACTACTTTACAATATCTACAACCTATCCACAAAGTCCCAAAAAGTCTCTCACTCACACCCCTCTCAAAAGCTCTCCAAGCTAGGGATGACCAATAAAGAGGAAGAAAACTGACTTTTCTTTAAAAAAAATAGGACCTACTATAGACTCTGAACTTCATTACATCACAACTCAAATTCTCCTAATTCCCTCTCAAATTCTCTCACAAAAATCTCTCAAAAGCCAAGAGAATGGGATACAATGGATATTGTTTAGCTCTAAATGTCATGATTAATTCTAGAAGTGATGATTGAGTGGAGTTGGTGATGAAGGCTTTGCTAGTCTCCCTTTTTATACTACAATTTCCCATATAGGGTTGAAAACTTCCAATTTGGAATTTTCCCCAATTTAAAAATTAAAACAACCCCCCCTTATTAAACATTTTAGAATTTGTTTAAGCCCTTCACTTATTATTTATTTGGGCTAAATAGTTGAAGGGGTTTTTTTTTTTATTTGATTTGAAAGCCCAACAAATAACCATTTATAGGTTACTTGTTAATAACTTAGGCTTAATAACACATCATAACAAACCCATGCCACATACACGTAAAACACTGTCGATGGTGTGTTGGTTGGCATGCATTTTATTGCCCCATCAGTTCAGGGTTCAAATCCTCCACTGCCCATTCTTTATATCTATTTCCAAACTATATTCACATCAGAGGATGTGTGTCAATGCCCGATTCACTGACTATCATAAAATCATCTACCATGTCATCATGCCACGTCATCTATGTGTCTCGTATAGATTGACACATGTTAACTTCTGATTAGTCCAGCTATGCATCCATACAATGACCCATCTACCAAGTCAGCATAATGACATCATGTTGACTTTATTAACTGTACCACATGGTACCCTTGGTCAAATAAAACTTTTATTGGCCATATCTTGTACATATGAGCTCCGATTTGTGTGAAAAGAACTTAGTTGGAATCATGATGATGAGACCTTCGTGATGATGTTGACTTTGATCATTTTGGTACTGATGAATTTTTTCCCCTTTGTCTCACCCCTACTACCCAAGTTGACCAACCTTTGACCAAGCTTTTTTGGTGATATCTCCCATGTATGGGCTCAAATTTTGATGAAATGAACATCATTGAGTTTCTGGCATTGAGCCCTTCAAATTGATGCTTGTTTTGACCAAATCACCTCCCATTCTACATCTTTCCATTTTCCATGGTCTGAATCACTAGTACATACACATTGCCACATCTGCCTACTGAGGTCTTACACTTCAAAAATGTTTTTTCAGCAAAAAGCTTTCCTATCACCACATCTTCCCTCTTCAGGGGTCTTAAATTTTGGCAATGTAGAATTCATAGCTCATCACAATGTAGTTCAAAATGGAACTTAGCACACCCAAAGAAAGAAGGAAAAACTAAGTATGGTAAACCTATCTCTCAGTGCTTCTCACAAGCAATTCACATTTTGCATCTCTTGCCATTCTTTCTAGCATGCTTTTTTGCTCCTCCAAGTATTCAAGCATGGTATTTTCACCTCAACCCGAAATATTCCTTCACCTTTGTACTTCAAAATAGCTGATTCAAGGCTCCACCACATAGCTCAAGTCACGTTCATCTGAAGCAACAAGGTCATCAATAACATCCTTCAAGAACTTCAATAGAGTTTGGACTTATCCTCAAAATGACCTTGACTGAGTCTTCAAGTTGAGAACATGCAAGGTCACTCTTGACCATTCTCGACAACTCTTTAGCTGGAAAATTGCTCTTCAACCAAAGCTTCACACTTGAAATCTATAGGTACAAATCCTTAACAAAAGAAAACCTAAAATAAGAAGTTACAAAGTATTGTCCTTTCCTAATTACAAGAGATGTGGCTTCATGAGCCTTACAAAATCTCAACCCCTATATAAATACAACTTCATAAAAACTATTACAAACAATTTTATTCAGAGTTTTATGCTCATAAAACCACACTAGCTTATCAACATATTTATCACACTAAATAAACATAATAAACACACACAAGCTAATATACTAGTTTGACAAGTGATGTTCCTAGCTCTTTCAGAGTTGTTTCAAGGAACTCTCCTTTACAAGCTACTCAGGTTGTGGTTGAGTTTCCTTTGGGACTACTTTAGAGGTGGTAGCAACTGTCAGCTCTACTTTCATCTCCTCAACTTTCTAGTGGTTTGGTCTCTCAGTAGACCTTGATCGACGATGGAGCTCTAGATGCAACTTCCAACACTTTTCCTTCCAATGTCCATTGATGCCACAGTGGATGTAAAAGTTTCAAGCTCTAGAGTATTGCCCAACTCATCCTTTGAATCCCAATCCCTTGTACAATGGTCTTTTCTTTGCCTCAATTGGATTGGTGATGCCTTGCTCAAAAATACCAAAGCCCTTTCCTTTGAAACCCGTCTTCCCAAGTAGCTTCAATCTTATGCCTTTTGTGTGCTTCTCGAAGTGTGCAAAAGCATCCTACTCATCCTATACTAACTTCTTTTGTTCTATGGAAGAAGATACTTTGAGATAGTTATTGTCACTATCAGGCAGATTAAGAGTCTGAAGATACTCCATCTATCGACAGTAGGCACACTCTACTACACCAGGAGAATTTTCCCAATCATGGCCGCAAGAAAACCTAGCCATGGGCCTCATCGCTGAAGAAGCTCTTGTACTATCAAGTGGGGTAAGCATGGAGTATAAGGATGATGTATCCTCAGAATGTGAAAAAAAGTAACATATGTGTGCACTCCCTGATACAAGAGGAATTCTCCTATTCTGCTCCTCCAAGACTTCATGCAACAACACTTGCAGTCTTTCCTTCTCCATGTTGGATTCCTCAAGCAACTGCTAAAGTTCTACATTCTCTATCTATAGGCATCGATTGGCTTCTTCCAACTCTTGCATCAAGTATCAATCTTCTCTCGATGGTCTTGATAAAGTTCTTCAACCATGCCTTTCATTGACATGAAATCATTCACCATGCATGTTGTCAATGTTAGCCTCAAAGATTCACCCTTCTCTTATGCAATCTATGCTCTAAGCTCCAAATTTCCACCTATAGCAAACTGAATCACAATCACTCCTACAAAACTAGCCAAGTAGGGCTTTGACACCACTTGATCTGTAAAGTGGAAGGGATCTATGACAAATGTTAATAAGTGATTATGCACAAAGGTGAAAAGACATTAACATTGGAGTAACATTAACATTAAACAAAGATAATTTAAACCATAGAATCAAGGGAGAGGATAGAAGACACCAATTTGATTACAGAGTTTGTCCAAGTGGGCTATGTCTCTTGGTCTAGCTCAACTGAGTGACCAATCTATTGAAATTTTTTGAACTAGAATTGTAATCTCCAATGAAGCTTCTTGCCACACTACTTTACAATATCTACAACCTATCCATAAAGTCCCAAAAAGTCTCTCACTCACACCCCTCTCAAAAGCTCTCCAAGCTAGGGATGACTAACAAAGAGTAAGAAAAATGACTTTTCCTAAAAAAAAATAGGACCTACTATAGACTTAGAACTTCATTACATCACAACTCAAATTCTCTCACAAAAAGCTCTCAAAGGCCAAGTGAATGGGATACAATGGAGAATGTTCAACTCCGAATGTGATGACTAACTTTGGAAGTGATGATTGAGTGGAGTTGGTGAGGAAGGCTCTCCTAGTCTCCCTTTTTATACTTAAATTTCACATATAGGGCTAAAAATTTCCAATTTGGAATTTTCCCCCATTTAAAAAAAAAAGCCCCCTTATTAAACAATTTAGAATTTGTTTGAGACCTGCACTTATTATTTATTTGGGCTATATAGTTGTAGGGTTTTTTGTGTTTATTAGATTTGAAATCCCAATAAATAACCATTTATAGGTTATTTGTTAATAACTCAGGCTTAATAACACATCATAGCAAACCCGTGCCACATACACATCAGACACTATCAGTAGTGTGTTGGTTGGCATACATTTTATTTCCCCATTGGTTAGGGGTTCAAATCCTCCTCCGGCCATTCTTTATACATGTTTCCAAATTCTATTCACAACAAAACAAAGCTGCGTAATACATATAATGAATGTGTGTGAATGGCATAATGGTCTTTTGCACCAGTTGGAGGCTAAAGGGTGTGGGTTTGACACCCAACCCCAACTATTTTTAGTGAAAACAACAATCAAATACTGCCAGATTAGAGGAGGAGACCACCACGTCTCATGTTCAGAAGATGCCACACATCAAAATTTGATTCACTATCACCTTCCACATTGTCGTCGAGTCAGCTGCCAACTCAATGTCCACGTCACCTGCTACGTCAGTGTCCATTCATCATGAGACATCATCTGGAGGATGTGTGTCAATGCCCGATTCACTGACTATCACGATTTCATCTACCATGTCATCCTGCCACATCATTTATGTGTCTCGTAATGACTGACACATGGTAGATTTTGATTGGTCTAGCTCTGCATCCGTACAATGACCCATCTACCAAGTCAACATGATGACATCAACCATACCACATGGTACCCTTGGTCAACTAAAACTTTGATTGGCCATATCTTGTACATACAAGCTCTAATTTGCATCAAATGAACTTCATTAGAATCATGACAATGAGACCTTTACAATGACATTGAAGTTGATCATTTTGGTAATGATGAATTTTTGTCCCTTTTTTTGCCCCTAGTACCTAAGTTGACCAGCCTTTGAACAAGCTTTGATTGGTGATATTTCCCACATATAGGATCAAATTTTGATGAAATGAACATTGTTGGGTTCATGTCATCGAGCCCTTTGAATTGACTCTACTTCTAACTGATTCTAAGTTGGTCAAATTTTTCTGTCTTCTAGATGACCTCCTTGTCTAGGTTTGACTCGCCTTTGACTGCACATAACTTGAGCAAACAAACTCTTTTTTTTTCCATTCAAATTGCACCAGATTCAGGATTTTGAGCTTTATGCCATGACACCATTTCTAGGAGAAACTAGAAAGCTTCAATTTTTTAGGTTTTGAAGATCCACTTGGATCATTGATTTTGGGCTTTTGAGGGTCCAAGTGAACTTCCATAGACTTTTCAGCATAAGTCCCAATTTTGGGTTCATTGGGGTACTTTAGATTCTTCAACAACATTTGCACATATCCTTCAGCCTCTTCTTCTGTAACCTCATATCCCAATGGTTGAATCCATATGGTTTGGGGTTCTACTATAGGTATGTGTAGGATCATGATGGGCCAAAAAGTGGTGATATGATGGGTATTTGTAGGGTATGTGGCTAATGACTTTTTTTTACCCAAAATTAATGTAATGAAAAGGGGTTTTAAAGGATATTCTTAGCTTTCCACCAATATAAATTATGCTTTACTTTTAATTTAATAAATAATTATTATTCATTTTCTATTTGAATTATGACTAAAGTCCTGATTGACAGGCTAATTGAAAAACATCTATAGCTTTCAAACAATATCACATTTTTTTAATCCAAAACATGTGTCACATTCTATGCTTCATATACTATAGGATTAAAAAAAAAAAATCATGAAGTTTTGACCAAGTTAAGGTGGTTAGACATACAAGTTTTTATATTTTTCTAAAGTTGTAATAAAAAAATTATAATTAATTATTTATTTGGAAACAAATTACAAAAAATATAACCACATCGACATGAGTCCTCTACTTATATCTAAAATATTATAAAAAATATTATCATTTTATTGTGGTTAGGGTGGTTAGACAAACACCTACTTCTTTTTTTTCCTTAAATTTTAAGTACTATTGCATTGAAATTTCAAAATTTCACCAAATAGATTTAAAAAAAAAACCTAGTAGTTTAGAAACTACATTCAATTTTCTACAAATTCTATTCTTACATATTTTTGAAATAATATAGATAACTTATTCAAATTTTTATGTCAAGTTGCCTAACTCTGATTTTTCTAAATTTTTTGCCACTTAAAGGCCTATTTTTTCCATGATGATCCTGCACATACCCCTACCTAGATCATGCATTCATCAGAGGAAATATGGAATATGATGTCATCTATGTATTTCTCAACAATTTTCCTCAGAATCCTTGCTTTTCATTCATGTTGCTCTTAAATACAACAAAGAATGCTATTAGAGCATTTTCTTGAGCTTTTAGATTACCCAAACTATCTATGTAATAAAAATTTTGATGTGCCGCCAGTCGGTATGAGTCCCAAAACACTTCATCATTCCTTCCCAGAAGTATCTTCATGAAATAAAATAATAGACTTACAATTAATGAACCAAATTTGAAAGCATACTTTATTTCCTTTGTTTCCTTCAAGTTCTCAAGAAACTATAACCAGAGAAGCTCACATAAATCATAATCTGCACTATTTACAACCATATCAAAGCCAGTATAAGTTTTTCTAGCCGAAATAGAGTTCTCTCTATTTGTGAAGTATATTTTGTGACCAATCATGATAGCTGCATACTTCACAGATGGATTAGTGATGGTCTTTGTTGTTAAAGCTCTGTTGTCATATGTGGCTCCTATAAGCTCTGTTACTACCTCATTCTTCACCGTTTTCAATATAGGTATTGTACCTTTATCCTAGAGGCCTCTAACAACCCTAAGCACCTCATTAGTTATTAGGTGCGATTGGTCAGTCCACAAGAATTTATCATGAATTCTACTCATAATTTACTTCACAAGATCATCATCACAACCGAAGTTGGGAATATTATTCCATCTATCTAACTTCTTCATAAATAGGTTTGAGTACTCAGGTATTATCAAGAAATCATCACCAATAAGCTCATTCTGCCAAATTTCAATCAATTTTGTGTGATTGAATTCCTCAAACTTTACTCAAATATACATTCTTGTGTCTTTGGTTTGTATAACTCCATGACGGATTGATGAGAATGCGCCCATGGGGTCATCTTTGAATAATTTTGAGGAATATCTCCTATAAGAAGGTCTCGGCCTCTCCAATACTTTAACGACTAAAAGAGTTACCATTCTTCCAATTTCAAATTCAAACAACTCAAAGAACACAAACCCACAACTACACAGAAAAGAAAAATACCTGTTTTTCACAATGAATCTAGAACTAAGGTTTGTACATCTTGAACTCCAAGTCTCCTCAAGGATGATCCAAAAGGCTCTTCAATCTCTTTAAATACACGAATGATAAAAATTTCTTACACATTTTCTTTATAAAGCAATGATTTCCCCTAATTCATGTTAAATGTGGCATATTCAAAAGCTAGTACAAACTTTTCTTCTTTGCTCAAAAAAACCCTAATTCACTCCACAAAAGATCATTCCTTCATACTTTCTTTTAGTTTTTTTTCCAAAACCTTTGATTATTCATTCTTCACATTCCATAATCATGCTAACCTTTGACATGTCACTTATCTAGGGGGTTTTATAACCTTTTGATAATACTTCTCCTAAGTCCATGTTGGGTCTAGTTCTCAGAGGAATTGTCCATACTGGATGAGGGGATAGACACATTAGTATTTTCTGGTTCTTCTTTCTTCCTCCAAATCTTATTCATCTCTTTCTTAATCTCATCTTTTTCCACCTTTGTAGATTCATTCTTTTCTACCGGATTGGTCTTTTTACCCTTCTTGCTTTCCTTGATTTTCCTTTATGCTTTCCTTTATTCAAATTCTTCTAATTTTCCATAGCCTTGGAACCTTCACCATTATCATTTCCCAAACCACCTTTGTATTTACTAGGTTTCTTTCTTGCAATCAATTCATAAAGCATGCCTAAGTTAGATTTGAAATTATTCTCACAGAGTTTTTCCTTCTCTAGATCCACTTTTAGGTTCACAACTTCTTGTTGAAGCTTGGTGCAATCTTCAGACTTGCTTTGTACCAATGTGTTCAAACATTCTACAATTCTCTTTCTTCTCCTCTACTTGCATTTTCAAATTGGTAATTTATTCATTAGCCTTCTTCAATTGATCGGTTACTTCCTTATGCCTATCTTTGAACTTTTTCAATTCCTCTTTTAATTTCTGGACACACTCATTTGCATCTTCAAGATTCTCTTTCATATCTCTATTTTCTCTTTCAACCTTATCAAGATCCTCAATGGAATTTTGGAGCTCTCCTTTATCATCCATTTCTTCCATCTTCAAGATCTCCCCCAAGTTGTTAGGATTTTTTAGATGAACCAAGCTCTGATACCAATTGTTGAATGTCCAAGATACTGAGAGTGAAGGGTGAATCAGTATCTTCTTAAATGTTTTGATCAGATACCATCCAATTGTTCCAATGCATGCAACAACAAAGATAAGCAACATAATTAACAGAGCATGAGATCATAAAACATATGAACACCAAGATTTTTATGTGGAAAACCCAAATGAGAAAAACCATAGTGAGTGTTAGCTCACAATATAATATAACCAGTTATAAAATATTATAAAATGGGTGGCTCACTACCAAGACTCACTGTCCAAAATACAAAGGCTCACTGTCTAAAGAATTACAATAACAAAATGGCTTGCAACTAGAGAATAAACTAATAAAGTACACCTAATGAGTGAAAATTTAGTTCCAATGAAGTTCAGTAAACTAACTTGACACACTTCATCATATTCACTCTTCTTCACATTCGCATTTGCAACACAAACATCACACACCATCTTCAAAAACTGTCCAACATATATATCTGATCTTTTCGCAGGAATCAATCAGGTCAGCCTAATTAGATGCACTTCTTATTCAACAAAAATACCATCTGTTTGCTCCAATCTTTCACAAAATCTTCCCAAAAATCAATTCAAACATTCAACACACTACATCAAGTCAATATTGGCCTAAGATAGGTCACACATATATCTATATAACAAAAATTAATTCACAATTACACAATACATCCATTAGGTTGGCCAAGGATATACCTAATATCACAATTGCAATCACTGGAGAAACATCAATACACCATACAAGCATCTAGATACATGAGATCATGAATGTACGTGCTCCCAACATCCACAAACCATTTCCAAAAACTGCAAGAAATAGTAATCACCAACAAACAAATGCAGACCAAAACACCAAAAGATGTAAACAAAATACCAGTTCAAATGTACCATACTAGAATACCAAAAAAAATTCAGAATTGATCTTGCAGTTGCAACTCAAATATCATGGTGACATCAATGACAGCAAAAAATAACAAAATGAGATCTTCATTTTCCAACAAAAAGAATTCATGAGGGCTTGCTAAAGTTGAAGAAAGGTGAAGATGGAGTCAGATTATTTTGGTACTCATTGTTTATGCATATGTTATTGTAGAAAGGAGCCCCATATTTTGGTCAGGATATTGACATTGAAAAAAAAAAAAGGTAACTTGGAGCTTCTTGTTATGGTCCTTGATAAAGATGATAGAAAATTTGATTGTCATGTTTGAGAACTTATTTTCCTCAAGTTGAGGAAAGTGTTGATTATGAACATGCCAAGGATTCCTATAGCCTTGCATGATTTTATCAGGCCTAAGGAAAGGAGGCGAGATCTAGGTGTAGATTATAATTAGGGGGATGTTATCCCTTATCCTACCTATACTACTTTTAGAGTTTATGGCACTGTTATTTCAACCCACATGTTTCCCAAGGATTTACCAGAGAGATTGTCTTTTTAGAGGTGATATGGCAACTTGGGTTCACGTAGAAAATAATCACTTGAAGGATTAGGGAAAGGGAAAAAAATTTCCTTCAAGTATTCCTTTTATATTTTGGAAAGATCAAAGGAGGATGGGAAAAGATTAATGACATACTCAAGCCTCTATGAATGAGAACAACAACAATAAGAAACCATGATCCTTAGGGATTCATGACATGGTTGAAAATGCGATATAGAAGCTCAAAATTTATTCATAATTTCTATTTCCTTGAAGATGTGATTAGAAACAATTTTTATTTGCAAAAACAAGATGATAAAAAGAAAAGTGGATTGCTTTTAATAAATTGCAAAATTAAATAAGAGAAAAGGATTCATAATTCACTACACTTGTTGAAATTCCAAATGAGATGTAGATAATAGAATATGTTTTCCAAAACTTTGAGACAGTATTAGGGAATTTAAAAGGTGAGAGGTTGACTCAAGAAAAGGGGAAGGCCATTGCGGTAAAGAGCAGTATGAGGGGGGGACCCTTGTAATGGAAGAGAGGCCAACTTACCAACCCCAAAGGAAAAGAAAGTCATTTTCAAAAGAAATAAGAATAAGGCAAAGGGAAAGGATACAATTGCTACCTCTTCCCAATAAGAGGAACAAAGAGTCCCTTCCCCTATGCAAAAAATGCCACTGCCATATCCTCCTAGTTCAATTGGGCCTAAATTTATTGATTTGATTCTCCACCAAGACAAGCATCACCACCAAGAGAGCTAGCAATAAAGAATCAAAAGGTTCAATCAACAAGCTTGGTGGATTATGAAGAAGATTTTATGGAAGATATATTGGTCACTGAGGAGGAAATGCAACAAGGAATGCCTTCTCCACCCAAGGAGATTGTGTCACAAAAGCTTGGTCTAAGATTACGTAAGGCTAGCCTCGCTAGCTTAAATAACCAAAATGAAGTTAGTTAGAGAAGAGGCATGCACAAAATTTATGGATGATGATTATTTTGTGAAGTCCAAAGCCTTCATGAATTTTTTTTGGAGGACGAAGAAGGATTAATTTGTAAATAAAATTACAGAAAAAAGGAACCTCCATCCTAAGCTACCTAATGTATTCATCCAAGCTTGGGCAATAAAAGAAATGAAATAGAAATATTATGAAATAACTATTGAGGAGGGCAGAGTATTGGTAAGAAAAAGTGGAATTCTTTTATTTCCCCAATGGGATTTATCTTCCACCATTGCATTTGATACAATAAAAAGATATGATAGACCTCTCTATAATTTTGAGGAAGAAGCTACCATAACACTTCAAGGATCTCCATTCAGTGAGAAGTGGGATACAGTGGTCATTTAGTCCCTAGCACCCAATATCAAAAAGTATAACATTATAGAGCCTGCTGTAGATTATAGGGGAGGCTTAATAATAATGAGTGTCTAACACTTCAACTATTGAGGCTACAACAATGTCTGCTAATGTAGCCCAGTTCACAAGAGCAACAGTGGAATCGGTCACTATTGAAAAGGAAATTTTTAGGAAAAAATATAATTATTTATTGGTTTATTATGGAAAGAATCAACAACAAATAATGCAGTTACAAACTAAATTTGCATTATTGAAAGAGAAAATGAAAAAAAATCAATCAGGGGAACCAATGCAAATAGATACTGCTTCTCCCTCTACCTCTCAAGAGCCAACACATGCTATTTGTACACCTATTACAAGTTCCTCATGGGAAATTGTGCCCTACAACATGGGAAATGTGGCCATTTCAGTAGATGGACCAAGTTCTTCAAAGGCACCACAAGCAGATGAAATCAATAAAGAAGAACTAGTTGCAAAGTTGAAAGAGTATGAGGATATTATCTAGCATGATCAGGATTTTTTTATAGCAACCTGAAAAATTGTAACTATAGTGCTAGAAAACTTGAAGAAGGGAGTTAATAAAAGATTAATTAGTATTCATGCTAATTATTCTTCCATGAGGGATGTAATGAACAATTTTTACATAGACAAGGAGTTAGCAATCCCCTTCATGGAAAAGTGGATCACTAGACTGTAGGAATTGAGGTTAATTGCTATAAGGTCTAAGCATGATGTGAATAAACCTGAGAAGATTCAACCAACCCTTAAAATTATGAGTGGAATCCAAGAATTCTAGGGAAATATTGAGCGATTGGAGGATAAGATAAGGGAATTGGTGAAGAAATTTTGTGAAATACATCATGGCCTTTTTCTTGATATATTAAACAAAAGTGGTAATATTAAATCCCTATAGGAATGGAAGAAAGATGCCAATGAGGTGATATCAAAACAAGAAACCAAGATCTGTAAAGAAAATGATATGAGTATGTTGAAGAATAATATGGATATGCCTGCTTAAGCTAGAGTTGCTTTGGAAGAGTTTGATAAGGAGGAAAATCAAGTTGTAACCAAATATGCTACTTATAGGTAGATGACTGATAATATTGTCACTTTCAATTGGCCCTCAGACGAAGAATTTCAAGCCTAGAGGGATAAATACTTGGATGTATTGGAGGATTGAGCTGTAGTTGTGAAATGGGGAACACAATTTTTGTCTTAAGTCTACAAACATGGTGAATACAGATGGGAGAAAAAACAATGCATAGGCTGGAACCACTGCAGATTAGGCTTTTGGTGAAGTATGGATAAAATATTGTCTTCTCCCCAAGTTGAATTCATTAACAAGGTTGCAAATGTGGCAAGCCTTTTTTTGTTTCTATCTTTCTTGCACTTTATGCTTTTTCTGTCTTTTATGCTTGGAGTATATGGACAATTTTGGAGAACGTGGATATTGCTACATCAACTTAAAGATGCCTTTTGGGAGGTGGGACATGATCTTCATCAAGAAATGAAAATAACCTTTGTCTCATGCGACTTTTCCCTCAATTTGAAAATGCAAATATAACTACAAAGCGAATGTATTTTGTATGGGTCCAATAGAAAAAGGACATGTGTACTTTCTAGCCCAAAGCTTGTTTGCTCCATTTCTATAAGAAATAATTTAAGGCCAAAAGTATCGGTTCATTGCTTGTTACTTGATCATAGAGAATTTTGCAAAGAGAATACAAAGAACATTTTAGATTTTTGTCTTAGATTTTGATTCTATCAATATGCATATGTAAATTTGATAAAAATGCTAGCAATTGAGTACAAAATGGTGCAAATTCAAGACCATTTCTCTCATTTTTGTACTATTTTTATGGATTATGAATAATATAATCAATGATTATCTTATTTGTCTTCATTGATTTCTAGTGGATGTGTAGTTTTTTTCTTGCTTTTAATTCAAAAAATTAATGAAAATTCTTTGATGAAGCTATAGGTTCATGTAAATTGAGTACTTGTATCTTCATAAGAGGTTATGGTCAAGGATATAATGTTGAAATATTGTAATGCAGTGTTGTCAAAGCTTCATGGTGTTATGAATTAATATGTTATCTAGCTATATTTGTGTTAGAATTGACTTCGTTCCTAGGTCAAGGCACTAATTTGATTTGTGTATTCATGATACACTTTATTTGTCATACAACAACAAATCAATCTTATAAACAACTTTTCAAATGGATTACAATTGCTACTATTTTGTGTTGAGTTTTTCCATTTTAATGATCTAAATGTTGGGTGTTGTTTAGGAGTAGCCAACTTCTTTGATACATTCCATTTATTGAGCTATCATATGAGGATTTATCTGTTATTTGCAATGTATTCAGTCATTAGGTGCAGAGGTCTTTAAATACATTGTAGGATCACCCTCCCGGATCTTGCAGAGCCTAAAGTGCAGGAGGAAAGCATTGTTGCTTTCACTCGTTCATTGGCCAATCCCTTCAGGTTGCTGAGAATTGGAAATGGCAAAGTCCATAGGCTTCCTTAAAGATCAGTTTGGTTCTTGAAAAACAACCAACATGAACCAAGGAGTAGAAGTATAAAGAAGTACCTCAATAGACTCACAATAGAATTAATAAAATAGTTTGATTCCAAAAAAAAATACAAATATAAAGAATCAATTTAATCAATCTCAAAATACACATATAATTAATACTTAGCCCTCTACATTTAGTTTCATCATTAACATTTAATAATTCAATTTATCTTTTCCATAAATTATTTAAATTAATATAAATTAATTTATACAAACCTAGATATACATTTCATTTAATAATTCACATATCTTTTTCAACAATCACTTGAACTAAAATAAATTAATTTACACGAAATTATATGCATTTCATTCAGTTAACTTATATTAACATTCAGAAAAGGTTGTATTTTATAAGTACATTAATTGCTACTTCCATCCATTTGCAGGCAATTTCCAACCAGAGTGAATTGTTTCCTTTTCTTTCCTTTTTGTTTGTCAAATCAACTCATTTAGGTTTTTCAATTATAAAGAATGTCAAATAATTACGTATTACTTTTCCTATTTAGAGATGACTGATTTCTATTTTATATTAGTACTTTATAAAGATGATGTGGTGCAGTACATTATTTTCTTCCTTCTGTGAAAGCCAAACAAGGGTAACTATTTCACATTATTCATATGTGCGCACAGACCATCAAATATCATTTCAGACATAGCTAAAGTTGTTGATAGGACAGTAAAAGTATCTTCAATATTAATGGACCGTGAAATATCATAAAGTTATCGACCGGGCTTTAAAAAGTATGATAAACAAAAGGGCACCTTCTATGGTTCAGAAAAAATACATACTGTAGACAAAAGAGAAGATCCTTTTCACGCTTTCTCTCACCACAAAAACATATTCATTGTCCATCTTTTGGTACATGTTTTTTTGAATGTCAAATTCTCTCGAAAGCATGGTCAGGGAGTAGTTTGTTTTGCATTTTGCGATACTCTTAAAAGTTCATTCTTATGGACAGGTAGCTTTTTTTTAAAATAATTTTCTTACAGATTTATAGACCATCAAATCTCATTTTACACATGGTTGAAGTTATTGATCAACTTTAAAAGTATAATAGACAGAAGGTATCTTCAATAGTCTCCATTAATAATACTGGAAAAGAGACCGAAAATTTGGTCTTACATCGTGTGAACACTGGCAATGATTTGTTGTACTATTGAAAAAATTGTAACGAAAAGATAACACACTATTCTCCTCCATCACACAAAAACTGGATAGTGTTCATTTTCTTTTGATTTGCTTTCTTTAAGCCTACTTATTCTCTCAAAAGAATACTTAGTTTATATTGCAATACTATAAAAGTTTATTATTATAGATAGACAACTTTCATATATAAAAGTTTATTCATATGGGCACATAAACTATCAAATATTATTTTAGAGATGATTAAAGTAGTTGATATAGCTTTAAAGGTATGATAAATAACAAATATTTTGAATAGTCTTCACTAATAATATTGTAGACATGTAAAATTGACCTAACACCCATTACACACATTAAATGACATTTTCGCATCATTGGCATCATGATTATCGAACATCACTAAATTTCACATCAAAAGCATAAAAAGTCATAATTTCCTCTATTAATTAAATAATACAACATTATTTAATTAATTCACTTTTTCAACAATTTTGACTATTTTAATAAATTTATTTATTTAATATAGTCCTAAACTAACTTTATTCATCTTGATTAATTAAATAACGCCAATTATTTAATTATGTCACTAATTTACATTATTCCCCTAAGTTAATTGAATTATTAAATCATAATAATTTAATATGTCACTTTCCCTCAAATTTGAATAATTAAATAAACTATTCAAAACATCATCAAAAATCAAATCAAACAAATGCAACTTTGTTTCCAAAAGTCAAACTTGATTTGTACATTCAACTCCAAAAAAATTAATTAATTAAATCAATTAATTAATTATCCTCACCCACTTTCTTGATTGAGCAAATTACGAACCACCAATTGCTGACTCTATTTCCTAATTGACCAATGTATATTCCTAAAAGATCAATCTATTCTTCAATCTCATAAATTATTCAATCTATATTCCTGACTAATCAATCTATATTCTTGACAGATCAATATATTCTTCAATCACACTAATTATGTAATCAATTTGCACAAATTATGCTCATCTAAATCCTCTCTATATCATTCAACAATCGATTGAGATATTCTACTACACGATCCATAGTGTTCATTTCAAATCACAATTTATATATAAAAAACCTCTTTCCTCACAAAAAAATATCATAAAATCAATATAGTTTATGCAACAAAGTAATGTCAAGATCATAATCAACATTGACAAAGCTTCAAACCACATCTTCAATCAACACATGCATGTTCTTCAAGCTCTCACATGCACAATGGAGGGTTCATATTGAATTGAAAAATCCAACATACATCAATACAAATACACTTTGACATAGGATCCAGTAAGATTGTATTATTTTGAGTTCATGTTTATTGTTTTCTTTCAATAATGTTTTTTAATTCATTAGCTTTATAATTTCATTTCATGAGTAATGGGCATAGATCTTTAATCATTGTTTTGGATTAGATTAGTTTCTATTCATTGTTTTGATCTTGTTTATACTTGTAGATTTCCCCCTTACACATTCTAGCATGCCTAGTGGGATCATATTCCTTAGCATTGATGATTTTGTGAGCTAATTTTGAAGTTGCAGGTCCTAAAAGCACTTTCGAAAAATCTTCATGCATAGGTTCCAAAAAAAATTTGCACTTGACTTCACAGTTTTGGTGCACTTACTCTATTTTCTAACACTTTTGATTGATTTCTAAACTTTTTCTTTTCTTTCTAGTGCTTTTGACTGACTTTTGTGCTTTCGCTTCCAAAAATAGAGGCATTTTTTATATTTTTTCTCCCACTTTTTCCTTTTGGCAGAGGTTTCCTTTCACTATTTTTTCCTCATATTTTCCCTATTCAGCTTTGTTTGAATGTTAAATGTCATTTTTGATTTCTAATGCTAATGGGTACCTGATTTGAATGTGTAACAGGTACTAATGTTTGTATATGCAAGAATTTTTGAAGTATAATGGGTGTTTATCCAAAAAAAATGTAAATGCTTTTTTTGCATGGAAGATGAACGATCGAAGAAATTTTAATTTTCAAAGCTTTACTAAGTTAGGAAATTTTAATTGGTGCTTAAAAAGAACCTCACAAATGAATATTTTAGTTTTGGTGTTTTAAATGAACCTTTTCCAAGATTCCTAAATGCTTTCATTTGGTGCTTAAAAAGAACCCCACAAATGAACATTTTGGTTTTGGTGCTCTAAAAATGAATATTTTCAAAGCTTTTTAGATTAACAAATGTTTTCAAATTGGTGCAATAAAAAGATTCTTACAACCAAATGCTTTCAATTTAGTGCTCTAAAAGGATGTTTGATTTTTGTTGACCAAAGTAATTTTATTTTTGTTGATGAACACTTGATTTCATTTTGTTTACCAAATAAGACAAGGATCTAAAAAACACTCAATTTTGGGATTAAAATGAACAAATCAATTTTTTCTTGCAGCTTTTCTATCTCATTGATTGATATCCAAAACACTTTAAATGGGTGCTAATTTAAATGGAACCACTGCTATGTTGTACACACCTTGTTTCACCTTTTTTTTAATCTAGCACCACTCAAAGGGATTAAAATGAGCATTTTCAATGAAGTGTATTATGTGTATTCCATGTTTGGAAAACTAGGTGTTTATCCTCTCCCCTTGCACCTTTTTTGGCAATCTTGGGTCACAAAAATCATCTCGAGTTTTGCACAGTATTTCATTTCAATGCATACCTTTAGATGGCCTGCCTTTTGAGACATAACCTGCACTATAGAACTCAAAGGTGACCCAAGTGAGACTTTGTTTTGTTCCACTATATAAATTATTGTGTGTGATGAAAGTTCAACATTCACTTGGTGTATATTTTTTATGCTGACGTCAATGTCCCTGTATATCTTTTTGACACATAAAAACCAACAAGAGTTGTGAGGCCTCTTAATTGAACAAAATATTGCATGTAAACACACTAGTTATCCAAAAACATGACTAAGGACCACTTTGTATAGAAGCTACCCCTTTTATCCAAAGAATTCTTTGAACTGGTGTATCATAACTTTGATTATGAGAAGTTCTTACTATATAGGAGCGAATTTTCCTCCTTACACAAATTCCACTTTTACACACCCTCATCTTAGAAAATTAAATCTAAAGATGAAATTCCAACATTAGCTAATTGCCTTTGTTCTATTTGGAATCTATTTGTTGTTTCAGTGGGAGAATATTTGTTGGGGATGCATGCTCGATGGATAGACATTCGTGCGACATGTTGTTGTCCATGACAGATTCCTACATCTGAAGTTGGCAAAGGCATTACACTTTTGATTGGGGATGAATTGTAATGTCCATCTTTGACCAATCAACCCAAAAATGCCTTATTCTTCCTCATTCTTCCTTCAAATTCATCCATTCTTCATTCAATCCATCTCTTTGCATCCTCTAAGCACTTCATTTCACTCTCTAGCATTCACTTCACTTTCAAGTAGCACTTCAACACTCCATTGCAACAACAACACTTCATCAACTCCACATTTAATGTGTGAAGCAAGCCATAGTAGCATTGGAATGGAGTCTTGCGAGACCTCCTTTCATCACAATCAAGGTTGTGATGACCTTTCCAAGTCTGCTTTATCATCCATTGGCTAGTTAGCTTTTGGGTGGAGGTGGTAACATTTCACTCCTCTCTTTTGTGATTTGGTTGATTATCATTTTATTGTTTTGTAGTGTTTATTGTTGAACCATAGATTTTAGGGGTGTGAAATGTTATGACTCTCTTACTCAATTAGGGTTTTTCACCTAATAAAAAGAGATAGATAGCAAACCAAAATATAGGGGGTTCACTCAAGCTAAGAAAGTAAAAAGAAATTATGACTAAATGCAATGATCTAAGTACAACAAGCTGATAAAATTGATTGATTATTAATACAAAACCTAAGAAATATGAAGTGTTTGAAAACACAACGTTGTTTG
Source organism: Sequoia sempervirens (assembly GCA_007258455.2). Lineage (NCBI taxonomy): Eukaryota > Viridiplantae > Streptophyta > Pinopsida > Cupressales > Cupressaceae > Sequoia > Sequoia sempervirens. The sequence continues at coordinate 77,747,841 of VDFB02086081.1, read as the reverse complement.
CATAAAACCTAAAAAGATGAATAAAAATGCAAATAGAACCAAATAGAAAGTTGTAACATAGAATGTGTGCACCTATAAGTTTGATGAAGACTAGAAAATAATTTAAAAAACTAGAAATATTAACTTTTTAGCTAGTTGGGACTCATCCATCACCTTGGGCTAATCAATCCCAAATCAAGGTTTCTGCCAAAAGGGTACTAGAATCTACACTCAACTCTGATAGGAACCTCTAGTGGGATTCATTCGCCATCCATGGTGAATCATTTATTTTTGTATTTTTTCCAAATTCAAGTTTCAGACCTATACTTTTTCACTTGCACAACACTTTTTGATAGAAACCTAAATTTGAATATTTGGAAACACTTGCAAAATAGCTTAAAATTTGTTGTCTAATGGGGGGTTTCCCTTGTTCAAACCTATAATTTGGTAATTAAACCTTGAATGGATAAAATCTACCTAAAATTGTAGCCTTAAGAGTGTCTAAAACTAGGAAAGTCTAAAGTAAGAAAAAACCCTATTCTAATGTGCTAGAATAAGATGAGAAAATGTGATTTGAATGATGCAAGACTTCAATCCAAGAAACCCTACAACATTTCAAATGAATGCAAATGACATTCAAATGTTATGCAAACCTTAAATCTCAAGATAGAGAGAAAATGGAAGATGAAATCACTTTGAGAATAAGTCTTTATGTGTGATTTGATGGCTAGTTGTATCTCCTCAACCTAGATTTCTCTCATTGATTCTCCATAGGAATCATGTTGGATACTACTGATATGTGGTTGTCATTGATGTCGACACTATTGGAATTAGTGTCTTTGATGCTATATATGTTGAGGATATTGAGAAAATTGTAATAAAATAAGTTGCCAGTTGTTAGTGATGGAGTGAAGTTTATTATGGTGGTTAGCTCAGTATTTTGATGATAAGAGATTGTTGATTAAAGGGTTTGTTGAAAAATATATCTAGTTTGTCAACATGAAGTTTCAGAGGTTCACATCAAGATTTGATTGAGTTATGAGTTTCTATGTTTTGATAGTTGTTTTGTTTCTTTAGTTGGTGTTCCTAAAAGAAGATGATGTGATTCTAGTAATTTGAGTTGTTGTGGATGCTTATATGGTGATTCATGATTCTTTTGGATATTTCTAGATTGTGCTATATCTGTGTTCTTGGTCCGCATTGATCGTTGTGCTCACGATTGATGATTTTCTTCTTTGTGTTCACACTTTTCATGATCATGGCCGACAAGGTGATTGTAGCATGTTGTGGATCTTCAAGGAATAATTATTTAAGGTGTTTTGTGTTTGAGGCATGTTGTTTTATGTCTTTACTATGTTTTGGCTGACATTATTTGGTTCACATTGATAATTGTTTATGGATTGGGCTGACAATTTGTACACATTTTATATTTCGTTAAAGCCAACATGTAGTTGATGTTATCCTTAGTTGTGGATATATATGATCGATTGTTTATACCATTTGATGGCATGGTGTGTGATGTTTGTTGTGTGAATAATGTTCTAATCTTTTGAAGGAAGAAGTAAAGTTTGAAGAAGAGTGAGCAGAAGAAAGTGTTTATGTGCTTAACCAAAACTATAATCAAGCATTAGAAGATGTTATTTTCTTAGTTCAAAAACTTTCAGATGTAATCCAAATGTGTATATAGGATTTAGGGATTCTTCTTTTGGGTAGTGAGCCTTTTGTATTTGAGTAGTGACCTCTAGGAAGTGTGCTTGAATGCATGTGCATTCTCATTTATAATAACTTTTAACTTTTAACAAAGCATAATCTTGTCGACTAACCTCCATCATGGTTTTTCTCCTAACAGGGTTTCCACGTAAAAAATCCTGGTGCTATGTGTGTTTTTGATGTGGTGATGGTTTATGATTTCATGTTTATTTATTAGATCTAAGAATAAGTTTAATAAGTATAATTTTCATGACAACTTATTCACCCCCCTCTCAGTTGTTCTCCCTTGTGTTGCCAACAATTGGTATCAGATTAGGTTTTTGAGAATAATTTTAATAGCTTGAGGTGATCTAAGATGGTGACATATAAGAGGGCTAGTCTGAGTTTTGATGGAATAAATTATTCTCTGTGGAAGAATCGAATGGAGTGTCATATGAGATGCATTGGTGAACCTTACTGGACAATTACAAAGAATAGGTATATCATCCCACATAATGGTCCTTATACTGTAGGTGAGATTAATGAAGCTGAGTACAATATCAGGGCTAAGTAAGTATTGTTGAGTGCTCTAACTGATTATGAGATGAAAAATGTAATGGAGCTAAAGACTACTTATGATATCTAGAAAATGTTGGAAACTTTGTATGAAGGTGATACCCATTTGAAGATTGCTAAGCTGCAAAGCCTGAAAGGGAAATATGAAACGTTGAGAATGGGTGAAGATGAGAACATCACATTTTGTATGTAGAGAGTGAATGAACTTGTGTGTAGTATTAGATGTGCTAGTGGAAAATTAGAAGAATCAAAGATTGTTACTAAAGTGCTCAAATCCTTTCCTGTTGCATACAAATAGAAGTTGTTGTTATTGAGGAGGTCCGAATTGAAACAAATGTAACCAAAGACATGTTGATTGGTAAGCTTGGTTCTTTTGAGTTAAGTTAGTTTGGTGAATCTCTTCCTACGATAGAATCTACATTCAAAGCTACTATATTTGGAAAAGATAAGAAGAGATATGATCCAAGAGAAAGTTCTAGAAAAATGTTGAAGTATAAGCAGGAAATGAGAGAGATTGAGGAAGAAGAGAGAAAAATAGATGAGCTTGAAACACTTACTATCAAAAGGGTAGCTTGAAGAGAAGGTAAGTATAAAGGAAAATTTCCTCTTAAATGTTTTTCTTTTAATAAGATAGGTCATTTTTCCTCAATATGTCTAGAAAGAGTCCCTAAGCCAAGACCTAATAAGCCTAAATTTGAATGAAAGTGTTATTATGTTGTTGGTGAAGGTGTAACATATGATGAATTTGATAAAGGGAATTTAAGTGAGGATGAATGGGTATTTATTGCTATCAAGAAAAATGATGAAGTACCTACTGAATCTTCTAGTTGCATAAATGTGGAGAAAGCTCTAACTGCCAGAGTTGAAGAAAAAGATGAGTGGGTGATTGACAGTGGATGCTGACAGGTGATATTTAAGTAAATTTGTGAGCTTGGAAAAGTATGATGGTGGTGTTGTAAGATTTGGATCCATTTATCTTGATGGTAAGCATAATACTAATGATGTTCTATATGTGGAAGGTTTGAAGCATAATCTCTTAAGTGTTGGATAGATGGTTGACAAGAAATACAATCTTCAATTCAAGGATGGAAAGTGTATAATATTTGAGATTTTTGGAAATGTGATTGCATTTGGTACAAAAAAAAAGGTAATATCTTTAAGCTAGTGCTACTAGTAAAAATTGTCTAATTGCTCAAGTTGATGAAAGTTGGTTGTCGCATAGGAGATTGTTTCATGTAAAATTTGGCAATATTATAAAAATAAGTTCTACTCAGGCAGTGAGAGATCTTCCTAAGTTGATAAAACCTACTAATGCTATATGTAAGGAATGTCAGTTAGGGAAGAAAACTAGAGTTTAATTCTAGAGCAAACAACATTATTCAAATGAAGTGTTTGAGCTTGCACATACTAATTTGTGTGGTCCTTCTAGAGTTAGAAGTTTACAAGGAGACATGTATTTCATGTTACTTATTAATGATTATTCTAGATTGATCTGGGTTACTTTCTTAAGGGAAAATTTTGAAGCTCTAGAGAAATTCAAGATCTTAAAGGCTATGGTTTAGACAAAGATAGACCTGAAGATTAAATGTTTGAGAATAGATAGAGGTGGTGAATTCATTTCTAGTGAGTTTAATTCTTTATGTGAAGAGCATGGGATAAAGAGACAATTATCTGCCCCTCAGACCCCTCAACAAAATGGAGTCATGGAAAGGAAGAAAAAGACAATTCAAGAAGTTGCTGGGACCATGATGCTTGAAGGAAATGTTCTGCATGTCTACTAGAGAGAAGCTATGAGTATTTCCATTTACACTCTCAACCAGGTACATGTCAAAGGTGATACTGGTAAGATCCTTTTGAGCTGTGGTTTTTACATAAGCTTACTATTAGATACTTCAAAATATTTGGGAGTAAATGCTATATCAAAAGAGAGGAAGATATAGGAAATTTTGATACTAGAAGTGGTGAAGGAATCTTTCTTGATTATTCTACTAAAAGTAAAGCCTACCTATGCTACAATAAGAGATTGAGGAAAGTAATTGAAAGGGATAATATCAAGGTTTATGAAGACATAGCTAGACCATCTAGAACCTACAGATATGATTTAGAAAATTAGAATGATAGTTCAAATAAAGGAAAGAAAGTTTAGACTCTAAATCAAGTTCAAATCATTTTGGTGAATTAAGAAAATCAAGAGGAACAAACTATTGAAAGTGCAAAAGTTACACTACAATATCTTGAAGTTCAAGAACATCCTAAGACTCCAAGGTATGTAAGCCTAATTCATTCAGAAGATTAGATTATAGGTGATAAAAAAAAAGGTGTTCAAACTAGGAGAGGAATTGTAGAAGAATACTATTTGATCTTAAAGATTGATCCTAATAGTGTCAATGAAGCATGCAAAGATGAACTTTGGGTAGAAGCAATGAAAGAAGTACATAAAATTGAGAAGAATGATACAGGGATTCTTGTTCCTAGACCTAAGGGAAAAAATGTAATTGGAACTAAATGGGTCTTTTGTAACAAATTGAATGAACAATGTGAAGTTGTTAGAAACAAAGAAAGATTTGTGTGTAAAGGATATTCTCAGATGGGAGGAATTGATTTTGAAGAAAATTTTGCTCCCGTTGCTAGGATTGAAGTAGTGAGACTATTTATTTCTTATGCTACTTACAAAAACTTCAAGGTTTAATAGATGGATGCCATGTCAACATTTCTAAATGGTGAATTGGAAAAAGATGTGTATATTGAGCAACCTTATGGATTTCAATTGACTGATTAGGGAGATATGGTTTGTTGGTTCAAGAAAGCATTGTATGGACTTAAGCAAGCCCCTAGAGCATGGTATTGCAGATTGTCCAGACAAGTATTTGTTGAAGCTTGGACTTAAGGAGAGTTTTGAGTATATCAGAGGGAAGCTAGGGGTGATTACCCTTCCTAATCAGAATTAAGGTGCATTGAATTGAATAATTCCATGCATTTCGTAGTCATATCTTGTGATTCAGATTGATGTTGTGGTGGCTACTACTCATGGGGAGTAGTAAGATGTTCAGAAATGTGGTTCAGAGCTTCTGTGGAGAAAGATAATGTGTATCTTTTTCATTGATGCCAAAGGGGGAGATTGTTGGATACTACTGATACGTGGTTTTCATTGATGTCAAGACTATTATCATTAATATCTTTAAGGCTATATATGTCAAGGATATCGAGAAAATTGTAATAAAATAAGTTGCAGGTTGTCAGTGATGTAGTGAAGTTGAGTATGGTGGCTAGCTAAGTATATTGATAATAAGAGGTTATGGATTAAATGGTTTGTTCATAATTATATCTAGTTTATCCACACGAAGTTTCAAAGGTTTGAATGAAGATTTGATTGAGTTATGAGTATCTATTTTTTGACAGTTGTTTTGTTGCTTTAGTTGGTGTTCCTGAAAGAAGATGATGCAATTCTAGTAATTTTAGTTGTTTTGGATGCTTTTTTGGTGATTCATAATACTTGTGCATGTTTCTAGTTCATACTCTATCTATTTTTTTGCTCTGCATTGATCGTTGTGCTCGCGGTTGGTGATTTTCTTCTATGTGTTCATGTTTTTCATGATCATGGCCAACAGGGTGATTGTAGCATGTTGCGGATCTTTGAGGTATAATTGTTTAAGGTGTTTCATGTTTGAGGCATGTTGTTTTGGGTCCTTAATGTGTTTTGGCTAACATTTTTTGGTTTGCATTGATAATTGTTTATTTATTGGGCCAACAGTTTTTACAAATTTTATATTTATTTATGGCTGACATGTAGTTGATGTTATCCTTTGTTGCAAATATATATAATCTATTGTTTATACCATTTGATGGCATGGTGTGTGATGTTTGTTATTTGAATAATGTTCTAACCTTTCGAACGCAAATGTAAAGTGTGAAGAAGAGTGAGCAGAAGAAAGTGTTTATGTGCTTAACCAGAACTTGTAATCAAGCATTAGAAGATGTTATTTTCTCAGTTCAAAATCTTTTGGATGTAATCCAAATGTGTTTCTAAGATAGTGAGTCTTCTTTTGGGTAGTGAGTCTTTTGTATTTGAGTAGTGAGCTATAGGCAGTGTGCTTGAATGCATGTGCATTCCCCATTTATAATACTTTTAAACATTTAACAGAGTATAACCTTGTGGACTAACCTCCACCATCATTTTTCCCCTAACATGGTTTCCATGTAAAAAATCTTGGTGTTATGTTTGTTTTTGATGTGGTGATGGCTTACAATTTCATGTTTATTTATCAGATATGAGAATAAGTTTAATAAGTATAATTTCTTGGCAACTGGTTCACCCCCCCTCTTAGTTATCTGCCCTTGTGTTTCCAACACATCTATGGTCAACTCTTTGTAATTTTGGATGCTAAATGAGAAGTGAGCTTGAATACTTGTAAAAACCCTATCTTGCTATCCAAAAGCTTGAACTTTACTATAGAAATGCTAATGAAACTTCTTGTGGAAGATTCTCAACACTTAAATTTTAAAATTTTATTTGTAAAAGTGACTAGGAGATGTAAAAAAATGACCTAAGATGTAGATTTATAGGAATCAATACCTAATTTTCCTATTATTTAGACATAAGAGGCCAACATCTATAGAAAAATTGAATTGAGTTGGTGAAATTCCTACAAAAAATTTAAATTTTCCCCAAAAGGGACTCATTCTCTCAAGGTGGCAAATGGGTCCCACTTGAGATTTTTGGAGGTGGGTTTTTAGGATATGAAATGAATTAAGTATTGTTTGTTGGGATTTATATGATTTTTAAGTGAAACGAGCCTCTAGATAAAAAATAATGGGCCTTAGGGGCCTATAAATGTTTTTTTGAAGAATGATTAATGCAAGGGTACTCAGAAGTAGGTCAAAATTAAGTGTAAAATTGTCTCTTTTTCCAAGAGTGTCAAATTTTCTATGCCACATTTAGCCCCCACTTTAGTGCCCATATGACTCTATGTGTGTATGTAAGCTAAAGGACTCTAATCAATACACTTTATTGTAAAAAGGACACTCATTCAAAAGATGAGAGAATGAAGGCCCCAATGTTGTTATTTGCAAAACCACAACATTAGGAACCACATCCTGCAACAAAAATTAATTAATTGTCCAAAAATCCTTTTATCTACCTTCCAGAAATCCAACTCGAGGGTATATGTATGTCCCCCTTGATTCTACTTGCTTTACAGAGGTGGAATCAAGGTAGTAGTCTAGCCATGTGAAAGAAGGAACAATCATATCATAGGGAATTTCCAAGTACTACTATCATGTAGTGATATAAAATTGATGACGTCAAGTGTAGAATCATGATTCTAATGCATCAAACATTGTTGAAAATAGAGTTCCCTAGCTCTCATTATGTTATTTTGAGGGAAAAGTATTTTTATTAACTCTTAAGAGAAAATAACCCTATTGTAATGCATAAAAGTAAAATGGATGAAAATCGGTTAAAAGAATTAGAGAGTAATTTGTCACTTACTATTGCATTTTACCTTCTTGTAGGTTGAGAGCGATGAGTGAGATGAGAAGATGCCAAGTAGATGGGGTTACATGCCTTCATGATTGGATGAGCTTTGAGAGCAGGTGGCATGCAATGAGCTATATCATGAGGTGAATCGATTCTCCAAATTTTGTTTAGTGATTTTGCAATGATTTAATTATTTTTTATGCATTTATCTGTTAATTAAGGATCTTGGAAAAAAAGTTTGCAAAGTGTCCTCTTTTTTCGCAAAGTATCCCTTTTGTTTGCAAAGTGTCTCATTTCTTTGTAAAGTGTCCCATTTCTTTGCAAAGTGTCCCATTTTTTGTAAAGTGTCCTAAAAGGGTTTTAAAGTGTCTAGGGACTTTAGGAAAGAACACGAGATGGACTTTAGCACACTTGCATGATGAATAAAGTAAAAATTAAACATATTAGATGGATTTTTAGAGCATATTGTTGTGATTTTGATAGGTACCTGCCTGATTGTGATAGTGGCTGGGGGAGACACATAAGATTTCTTAGAGACCTAGCTCCAACACTTTCAAAAGAGGAGATAAATAATCTTCAGGCACTAGGCATCTATTGGGCATACCTGATGCTACCTATGAGATACCATGATGCCATGGTGATGGCCCTATGTGAGCATTGGAATGCCGATACATGTATGTTTCACCTCTCAACCAGAGAGATGACCATTACCTTAGAGGATGTACACCATATTCCCTGAGTTCCTATTCAAGGAGAAAGGATATACTTATAAGGAGATCGGTCATTTCATGAGAAGAAGGTGGACATGTAGTACTTCCTTGATGGACTTGTTCATGATGAGCACGCAAGAGCTCAAATCAAGCTACTGATGTTGCTATATTTGTGAGCCCCCATAGTGAGATGGATTATGATGGACACGGTTGCACTGGTAGTCAATCTAGCTGGACAAGTGACACACCTTGATGGAGGATTGGTTTACTTTATTTGTAGGATGGTAGAGCACAAGACAATCTATGCTTGGGGATGTTGTGTCCTGGAACATGTTTATTATGATCTGGGTTAATTTATTTTTGAGAGATAGACAGTATGGTGCATTGCATGCTTCTTTAGGTGTGGTACCTTGAGCATATTACATTTAGCAAGCCTGTATGTTTCCCATGTGCTATAGCCACATGATATCCACGAGCCTTTGGCTATCCTTTATGATGCTTATGGCAATATGAAAACTTTCATTTTTGGAGGGTGAGATTTGACCAACTAGAGGAGAACGAGATTAGATCTTATCTATTTACACTATAGTGGCTAGATCCTTGGGGAGGATGTAGGTGGATAGATTTTTGGCTAGTTGACATGACTATGTCGTACATCCTTTCTATTATGGTCAAGTCATGAAACAATTTGGGTAGGTGCAAACACTACAAAGGGTATTCCCCTTTATCGGGAGTTTAGTTTGAAGTTCCTGAAGGCCAGGTGATACCATACGATTCACTATAGACCATGTTGTCTAGAGTGACTCTGATGATTCAAATCATGATTGGCCACCAGTCTCTGACACTGATGACATTGGTAGCACAAATGAGCATGGGGAGTGGTGATCAGTGACACAAATAGCTCTTATATTTTTTATGGATGTCCCTATAGGTGATGCAGGACTAGCACTAGATGAGGGAGATGAGGTAGAGGACAAAGCTGAGGATATATGATATAGGGCTGTAGATATATTTACTCATGTTATAGATGATGAGTATGATTCAGATGTCAATCCTAACTATGAGGGCTAGGATTGAGGAGAGGAGGATGAGGAGGGAGATGATGATGAGGAGCTACCCTTGAGCAAGGTTGATGATGTAGTAGTTGAGGATCAACACAAGTGGGGAGAGTCCTCACACATTTATGTGACTAGATCACATGTAGTAGCCATAGTAGACATTAGTACCCATGGTCATAGAGAGGCTAGCACATCTTCCATGCCCCTTAGAGAGGATGAGGTTGATATCCCTCAGTCAACTAGAGTGATGTAATTGATTTTATGCATGTACTTTAGTGCTTATGCTTTATATATATATATATCATGATGATGTGTGTTGATTATGCATTGTTTCTACCTTGTAGGAACGATGAGAGATTGGAGAGAGTTCTATCGTCAGACTACTGTAGAGATAGGTCTTGCATATGTCAACGAGGAGGAGATGGACCTTACTTATGTGCCCCAACCGATCATGGAGGAGGATCCAGAGTCACTCATACCTTTCACGAGGCTATGAGTAGTATATGAGAGCATGAGGAGATGACTCCATCAAGCTAAGACCACAAGACAATCATCCTAGACTCCAGCAGAGGTAGAGATACTACATGGGTTCAGTCAAACCAAAGAAAACCTAAATAAAAAAACATATTTAAATAGGTTCGGTCGAACCCATGTTCGACCGAACTCCCTAAATATGACAAAACCTAAAAATTCTTTCATTTTCACCTGTCACTTTTACTTTCTAATTTTACCAGTCACTGTCCCTGGTGTGTGCGACAAACTGAGAGCATGACAACGACCAAACAGAGGTTTTTTTTTCCAATGAAAGCAAATTTAGGTTCACCTCTTCAAATTTCATCATTCTAGTTTGCATATCGAGCACTATTGAGCACTAGGCATTTAAATTTTTATTTTTTTAGAGTTCAAAATGCATCTATTTGTTTAATTTCAAAACCCTAAATGCATTTTTTTTATAAATTTGTTGAATTCAAATTGTATTTGTTTGAAACTTTTAAATTCATTTTCAACATAGTATTTTGCTTCCCCATTTTGCATATATTTTTGTATTGTGTAAATGAAATATGCCTTCCCATTTCAACAATCAAAGCTATGGATAAATAGATTTAATTTTAGTTACAAGAAAAATATATAAATTATAAATTTATAACATAATTATGTACATGGGAAAATCCTCTTGGAAGAAAAATCTCACAACCAAAAACATGAACGAATTATATTATTTGATAATAATATCATTTACAATAAAATATTCATGTGCATACCCTTATAGTAGTATCATTTAAACATGTGAATATGGAGTAATTTCTAGTAGCATTATGATACCTACAAAATAATTATGCTTTCTCCATCTCAAGCACCCATAAATGGAAAAAAATTAAACCATAAAGAAAGTGTGGTTTAACCAAAGCCATGAGCCAAAATAATGAACTAAAAATGGCACCAAATTTGGCACAAATTTCAACATTATATTCCTTGACTTGGTTTATATATGCATTGTCTAAGCAATTGGGGATATTGCATGTTTGAGAGTGTTTTCCTTGATCTCTTATCTAGTTAAATTAATATCCTTTAAAATCTTGTTTTATGGAGTTTTCATCTTAACTCTAATATGACTAGCAAATAAAATGATGATTGAATAATTTTTCCATATAAATAGCTAATGACAACCATATAAAGAGCCACATTAAAGAAGATGAAAAATAATGATCACTTGAGACTATGATTTAGATACATATGTTGGTAAACAAGATATTTTCCTAAATTGATAATTACGTATTGATGCACCTCTCCACCCTAAATATCCTCACTCATTGCCTAGTAATTTATATAATGTATTAGGTGGCTATCCTTAGGGAATTAATACTAGATTCATAATATTACCACTCTAATGGATTTTAATAATGTTGTACCCTCTATGCATCCATCTACCCTTCATCCTCTTATAATGATTCCTCCTATCATACTATAGTTACCACTTCCATGGGATTCACCACCCATGTCCTATTGCCATTCTCTCCACTAATATTTTTCTTATCTCCCATCCTTTTATATATGTTTGCACCATTGTTACTACTAGCACTATCCTATACAGATATGTTCTTCATACCATTCCTCCTTATCCTATGAAAATCTAACCTTATAGTGTAACTTCTCCTTCCATTACCATGTCATTACCTTTCTAGACCTTCCCTTCTTATACATTATCCTTTTTATCCTACACTAATCTTACCACTAATATATCCCTATACCTTGGATATACTATTGAAGAAATTTAACTAACTTTCAATATCACAAAAATTAGACCCATATTTTTAAACATAAAATGTGTATAATAAAGCACAATCCATGCTTCCTAATTCAACTTCACTAATATCTATCGAATAAACTTAGGTTCATTACAATAAGATAATTATATAGTGATAATTAGTTTTCAAGATAATGGTAAAGTTTTCAATAGCCATATTTATCCTTCCACATGCCACCATTAGACATACACATAAGATTCATTGGGAAAAGTGGATCTGTGTGGATATGTGGATATGTGTCAAAAAATGCTTTGATAAGATGTGTACGGAAAAAATGGAGTTCAAGTGTTTGATTTATGTCTATATAATAGGTCATAAACTCTAGGGGAATTATTGCCACTTTGCACAATATTACACCATATATATAGGAATAATATGGATATGCAAATTTTATCATTACATTTTTTTCCACTTTAAGCTGCATGTGAAGATTTTAAAATAATTGTGCATCTCAATTTATGTGGTATTCACAAACATGTGTGAAAAGTAAATATTTAGACATCAAAAAACATGAAAAAGTGGTTTGTTGTCTTGTGCACAACACATCCTTTTTCTTTTGAGAAAATTATCTATCACTTTGTAAAATCCTTGCTATGTTGAGATTATTTAATTTTTTCCCTCCATATTTGTAGTCCTTTTTATTTCTAGAAATATAATTTATGACATTTTTTCTTAATAAACAACATATGAATAAATTTTACATGGTTGTAAATTTTACACATGGTTGTATGCAATCAAGTAGAATAAATTAACCAAATATTTAAATGAATCATTCTCTCACAAATATTGAAATAAATTAAAATAAATCCAAGTATTTAATCTATTATTCCTAGATAATTCAATGAAAATTATGATAAATTAGTTTATATATCAATCAAATTATTTAACATATTTAATCAAATTAGATAAAAATTGAAAATAATTCAATCAATTCATTGATCAAAATAATTAAGAAATTTCATTAAATAAATAAATTAGTTAATTAGGTAATAATAGTAGCCACATTTTAATTGGGTTAAAAACTCATGATAATTTATTGTGTAATTCAATCAAATTATTTAACATATTTAATCAAATTAGATAAAAATTGAAAATAATTCAATCAATTCATTGATCAAAATAATTAAGAAATTTCATTAAATAAATAAATTAGTTAATTAGGTAATAATAGTAGCCACATTTTAATTGGGTTAAAAACTCATGATAATTTATTGTGTAATTCAATCAAATTATTTAACATATTTAATCAAATTAGATAAAAATTGAAAATAATTCAATCAATTCATTGATCAAAATAATTAAGAAATTTCATTAAATAAATAAATTAGTTAATTAGGTAATAATAGTAGCCACATTTTAATTGGGTTACAAAACTCATGATAATTTATTGTGTAATTCAATCAAATTATTTAACATATTTAATCAAATTAGATAAAAATTGAAAATAATTCAATCAATTCATTGATCAAAATAATTAAGAAATTTCATTAAATAAATAAATTAGTTAATTAGGTAATAATAGTAGCCACATTTTAATTGGGTTAAAAACTCATGATAATTTATTGTGTATTTCATTATAATTTTAGTTCATTTTTTGTGTAATTCATCTTTTCACTCTATTAGAGGTGATTTTTTAATTCAATTTGAAGTCTACATTTATTTTCCTCAATGTCTCATTTATTTAAATTCAATGCTTACAAATTGACATGTTTGGTGGGATGCAAACCCACAAATGCTCGGTTACATTTTATATTTTATACTATTAAAGTATTTGATTTATGCTTTATCTATTATTTAATCTATGTTGATCACATTTTTCTATATCTATCCTCTTCACCTATCCTTCTCTATGGATATGTTCCACTCATATCTACCACCCTAAGGTGATCCATGTCTCAATCCTTGTCAAGGTCACTCCTCCTCTCTACCTATATCCTTTCTCAATGAGCTAGATCTATCATGCTAGACTCCCCAAAACACCTACATTTAAATATTAAAAAAATGTTTAATAAATCATACAACATTGATTAAAACTAACTAAACAATGAAAGCATTTAATATTATAACACCTTATGAATTATATTGAATGTCCCCACCTTGAAATTTATAGCCATCGATGTCAATCACTTATTCATACTATAGCTTTGTTCTCCAAAACACCTACATTTATATAAAAGTGATTTTTTAAGAAAAATAATATTTAACCTACTTTTAACTCAACAATAATGGATGTATTTCTATCATAAACTCTTCGTACTATAAAAAAATCATGGCCTAGGTAGAGTATAAAAAATGTTGTTTCCAACCTCATATGTAAATCTAGAGTTAGAGTGTCAAAATTGTTGAATTTCATCCTATGTGCTATTAATTAGCTTCTTATCAACTCATGGAAGCCTACTGCTAAAAGCCCAAGTATGATTTTCAATAGGACTTTCTAATCATGATCTTATTGATAGTACTTTTGATAATGTTTTACAATTTAGGCTTAATTCAAGACAATTTTACCTTAATAATTGAGCCTTTTTAATTATTTAATTTGTTACTAATTATGTTATTAGTCTATGAGCAACTCTTTTATCTTTTTCCTTACTATTATTTACAATAGAATTTAATGCATTAAAAAAAACTTTAACAACATTATTTCAATCAAACTTTTTGTTTACATGAATCTTTGAAATTTATTTAGTAAGGGTCTCATTTTTTACATCTTTAGTAATTGTATAAAAATTTGGAATATTTTGGTTAATACATCTTATTGGAAAACCATTCATTGAAATTTTTTGAAGCCCACAACCATATGGTTTGTGATGACCTCTTGCCTTCAAGAATTTCTATTATGCTCATCAATTTCAAACCATTTTGGGGTTCTTGAATGTTTTTAAATTTTAACAAACTCATTACAAAAAGATGGATTTTGAATTTCTTTTTCTTTTTCACATTTAGGTTCTCTCTTCTTATGTAATTTGGAGACATATTGAGTTTCATTGGTTCATGTGAGATATTTATAACAAGTATGCAATGAAGTCAAACTTTATTAGATTTGATTCAAGTAATATGAGATATTTATTTTGCTTTCCATTCTATAATTTTTTGATGTTCTTGGCTATATAATTGAAGTTCATTTATGTTAACAACTATTAGATTAAATATTTTTATCCCCAATTATTTTCAAATGATCTTATACTTTAATCTTTGTATTCTTATTCTTTCTTTCATCGTTTCATTTAAAATTTGAACCATTTAAGGATGCTATGTTATAGATTATAGTTGTCTTCCAATTCTTTTTAAATCAAGTTAATAGTATGAAAATATTATTGATGAGTAGATGAATTATTACAAGTTCTATTTTAGATTTGTATTCTCTTTATCTAGATATATTATTTACCAAAGTCTCATTGCTTTTTTAGGTGTACTCTGTATATATATATATAACATGGAAAATGCAGATCATGTTCCACCTGTGCCAGATTCTTTGTTTGCAAATACTAGTATTGAGATAAAAAAATTGAGAGATTCATTAGCACAGAGTGCAAACCTAGGGATATATAGTGAACCATGCATGTTAATATTGCATAGTCTAGAAAAACTAAAAGATGAACTTGAGAGGACTAGTGCATATTCCCCAGACAGAGTGAATGCTATTCTTTCCCGCATGCAGGAAGAAGTACATGGTGACGTTCCCCTTAAACAAATACAAGATATGTCACCAAAGAAATGATAAAAGCCACTTGTTTTCCATTTGATCAAAATGTACGTAAGGTTAGGGGATACCAGGTCACTAGATGTGTCGATCATGCTATGGCCTCATTGATCTACCCACGATTTCTCGTAGCACATGGTCTATACCCAAACAATGACCGGATTCCATTGTATTTTGTTCAACAGTTGTATGCTGAGGTCTATTTGGGCCTCAAAGTTAACTACTTGGACATTCCACCATATGTTGGTCAGGGGCATGGTAGGATTGTTGATAGGCCCACCTATCATCGAACAAATAGTCCACCCCTAGTGTTTAGGGTATTGGTTGGTGACAAGTGTCCTGCTCTCACCCCAGCTCTAACCCGTATAGTAGATGAGGTTGTTGTTGCTTCCCAAAAGGAAGTAATTGAAACTGTAAGTGACATTGCAGTTGCCACCACTAGGATATCTGATGATCGTGTAGGTCAGTATTTGATATCTAGACATTCCCAATCCACACCATTTTTAGTACAGTTGACTACCATGGATCCTTTTACAATGGCTGACATCTCTACTACTACATAGCTTGATGTGCTTACAGGAGATATGTCATGCATGACTCTGCATTGTTTGGTTGAGGACCTATTGAAGGCATATGCCCACATTGCATCAGACAATGGGATCGGTATACAGTGTGTTAGAGATCATTTTATACATAAAGGTCATTCAATTCCAAGATCCCATCACTCTCAACCAAGCACTAGTGCACATTAGGATCCACCTATAGTTCATACGGTAGCTGCACAGACTATGGGTTTGACTGATATGTTGATTGGTTCTAGTTCATCATCACCGATGCCATCTCACCTTCATAGTCCTCTACATTCATCATTTATGGCATGACATGGGATAGATCAGATGGATGCAGATGTTGATTCATCGCTTGATCGTTTGGTGGATATGGTGGAGGCAAATGTTTTAGAGGACTTAGGTCATATGATATCATATGATGTGCATGTATGTGTGCATGTGCATGTTTCAATTCTTTTTTCATTATTTTTTAAATTTCTTTTTAACGAGATATTCATGTAAGTTGATATATATGTGTATATATATTGTTACAGCTGGACATACCTCATATCACTCCTAGCCTTGGTCTAGATCGTGTACATGATCGATGTGACTTTGTGGATGAATTTTCTATTAGTGGACATGTCAGTTTTCATAAAATATATATTTATGTATGCATAGATAAATAAAAGTTCTAGATTGATATATAAAAATGCAAGTTCATTTAAAAATAACTTTCATAAAATTTATTTAATATAAATTAGATGTATTTAACACATCTTGTACACAATTTTATTTGTAGGGCTCAGCACATCCATCAGAGCAGAACCATTCTCATTTAGATGGCCATTCCTCTAGGAGTAGACATTCATATTAGGCCATGCATTCTAGATTTATGATCTTTACCACGTGTATTTGATTATATGATGATCTTTAAAATAGTATTTGATATTTGATGATCTCTAACTTACACTTGCTTATATGATATACATACATTTTCTTATTTTTTGATCTTTAGTATTCGACATTTGATGATCTTTAATTTACATTTTGCTTTTATGATATATGTACATATATTTTCTTATATGGTATATATATACATTTTCCTCTTTGCTTATAATATGTGTTATGTTTATATGTATTGAATCCCTTTACATATATGTTTAAACATGTTTACACGTAATATATGTATGCATTTGCTTTAAATATTCAATATACATACATGCTTTCTTATTGTATGATCTCTTACAACTTACATTTCCTTATATTCAATATACATTTGATCTCTAGTAGAATTTTAGGGAAATCAATGCCATTTTATAATTAAGTTCATTCATATTGATCACAATAAATATTTTTTTAAAAATGACTTAAGCAACATGAACCATTGAGTTGAGAACAAGATATAATCTTTTACAAGTAACTTAAAAATTCAATTCAAATATAATTTTAAGAAAATTCAATTCAAATTATATATCGAGCTATTATAATTTTTTACAAGTAACTTGAAATTCAATTAAATATTTAATTAAGAAAATTTAATTCAAATTATACCTCTATTATACATTTTTGACAACTAACTGAAATTCAATTCAAATATAATTAAGAAAATTCAATTCAAATTATACCTCTAATATTATACATTTTTGACACTTTAACAAAATTCTAAAATTATTAGATATACCTATGAATTAAATAACAACAAACCCACAATGAAATAACTTGTTTGTTTACTACTTGATTCATTTAAACTAGGATATATTATTCCATGTACACTTGAATAATTTTGATTCACTTGGAGTGCAAATTTTGGAGAAGTTTTTTGCACATTTATCAAGGAGGCAAATATTGGAGCTCACAACTTTTCATTTTATCAATCAAGGAAAAATTTGGAGGATAATTTAACTAAGTTGGTAGAGGACTTGTTTAGAGTCATCTTTAAGTTGAAGAAGAAAATGGGACAACAAAGAAAAGAAAAAATGCATCTCAACGAAAATTGTGAAAAGAAGAAGAACAAAAGAGGGGTTATCAAAACTTGGAAAATTATCATAGAAAGAAACAAGGTACATGCTTTGTTTCTTCTCTCTCTCACTCTCAAGTGTGTGTTTAGTACTTTTACTTTGAAGGTTTCTAACCATCATTGCACTTGAATGACTATAAATACTTTTAAATATCCTCAAGTCATCTTGGTCATGCAAGTTGCAATGTTTATATGATCCTTGACTCCAATTCCTTAAGCCAATTTTGTTTCAATATTTGTGTTTTGTGTCTTTCATATTTTATTTTCATCACTTCAATGTTCTCAAATTATTTTTATGTTTTATGCTCTAGGGATTCCTCAAGCTGGAGTCGAGCCAAATCTAGATATTAGATCAAACGAATCCGTTGAAGAACACATGGACCTTGAAGTTAGGGAGGAGACCCAAGTTCAAAAAATGCTTGTTGGAGAGGGGTCAAGATCACTTCCTTCTACTGGTATGGATGAGCATATAAAAATAGCACAAACTTCTCACTTATAGCTCATCATGTTTTATCAATTTGTTTGCTTGCATACATAAACTTCACTTATATATTTAACATCATATCTCACTTTTGTTTGCAAAATATTTTGTGACACATGTGTAGGAAGGGCTCAACAATCAGGAAATTTTTATGCTCAAGTCGAGCCAAATCTAGACATTGGATCAAATGAATCCACTCAAGAATGCATGGTCCTTGAAGATAAGGAGGAGGCACAAGTTCAAACAATGGATGTTGGAGAGGGGTTGGGATTACTTCCTCCTATTGGTATGGATGAGCATATAAAACTAGCTAAGAAGGTGGGGAAACAAATTTCTCATAGAAATTTAGATCATTTACTTGAAATGGATATGGAGAAACTCAAATATTATGCCAACCAGCCTAATAATAAGAGAAAGAGGGCAATGACTAAATCTGTAAATGGAATGATCAATCATCATTTCAATCATCTTGATACACTTGAAAAAACCCAATTGTTATCACGTTTACTTCTTCGTGATGAGCTCAAAGAGTCATTACAATTTTTGGGTGTCCATTCATCATCAAATAAGAAGAAACACATGGGATTACAAAAGGATATTGTTCAAAATGTTAAAAAGGGTTTAGATTCTATTGGGAAAGGATCTCGAACTGTGGATAAGGCCACTACAAGAAGGGTGATGTTGACATCTATTATACATCAAGATATAGCAAGAAAAAAAATGTCAGCTCTTTCAACTGAAATTGGTTATAGTAGAACCACATTGATAAAATATGAGAAAAAGAGAGTTTTTGGCTGAGAGTTTAGAAGGCAATTGGGAAATTATGTGTAGAGCTCCCCATTTTGATAGGATTGAAGATACTGTTAGGAACTTGGTCTCAAGTTTTTGGCATGATAAGACTCGTCCATCATCAAATACTAGATATGTTATGAGATACACAATTGGACCTAGTATTTATGAAAATCATATCAAACATTGGCTAGACATAACACAATTTGAGATGTATATGAACTTTTGTAATGTATATCCTCATATAAAGATTGGGCAAACAATGTTTCAAAGGTTAAAGCCATATTATGTAAAGATAAACAAGTTTTTTGAAACTTGTTGTCGTTATCATATTGAATTTGATCTCTACTATTAGGTGTTTCAAAAGATGAGAGAAGAAAGATGCGGGTTTCAAAATGCACCTCCTAAATAGGAAAGTTTGTTCATAAAGTCTATATTATGTGATCATGAAAATGGACCTCAAATAAACTGCATAAAAGGAATTTTTGAGACATGTGGAAATTTGGCTAAATTTCCTTCAAGAATTGAGGATATTGACCTAACAAAGACAGTAAATTGCAAGAGGTAAGTACTATTTTTAGAGAGTTTATTTGTTTCAATTTGATTAGATTGTTATTTGGATTCTCTTTAATGTAATGTTTCATTGATTGTGTGGTTTATTACTTATTCACATATTTTACTCACACAGGTACAAGTATGT
>VDFB02086081.1:77638433-77727709 GCA_007258455.2 Sequoia sempervirens | reverse complement strand
TGACATAGGTTCCCAACTCGGTAGCATGGTAGTTGCTAAAAGGATCCATATCTATATGTTTTCTCAAGAGAACATCTTCTTGATTGGTCTGATCTCTGGTCACTTTTTCATCTTCTAGTAGCTCAATGCAATACATTTCTTGCTTGGTGATAGAGGTATTAGTGGCCTCAAAGTTGATCACGGCTTTGTCAGCTACATGTTCTAAATGTGGAGCTTTGGATTCTATCTATATTTTCACACTACACTTGGTCCTAAGGATCATATGTGACTAGTCTAGAGAAAGATATATACCTACCTTTGAAGTGAATTCATAGGAGAGATAGAGGTTGAACATGGGGGGAACATCTACGATCATAGTATCTTGTGGCACTGTGATGCTAGGGCAGGTGAGTAGAGTGAAGGGAAGGTCCTTGATGAGACCGATAGTTTAAAAATTTTTTCCATCAAGCTGCATCACTCCTCTTTTTAAAGGTTCATAGCTGAGCCCTAAAGACTTAGCTATCTGTTTTGGCATAACTGTAGTGCTAGCACCCGAGTCAATCATGGAATTGTGTAATAATTTATCTCTCACAATGAGGGTTAGGAAAAAGGGTTTTGGCTTTGGCTTTTTGTTTGCCTTAGTGGGAGCTTCCACTATGATATTCGTGCAAACTTTAGTAGGAGGTGATTGATCAACAACCTTTCCTTTGAGCAACTAATATATTGGCTTTGTGGTCATGTCTTCCTGGAGAGCCTTTTGTAGCAATTTATTTTGATCTAGAGTATCTAAAATATCCCACAAGGACACATTGGCTGATATTTTTTTCAATTCATCCATCACATTGAATGGTAATGAGTTTGGAGCCTTCTATTCTTTATCTTTGTTTATAACAGTTTCCTTTCATAGAAAACCTTGCAGCACTACTACAGAGGTACTGAGTGTTTGGTCAAAAGCACCTTTGGGCTACAGACTGACTGGTTGTAGGACAAATGGTTTTCCCATGAATCTCTTCTTCGAGTGGGTGTTGTAATTAGACTACACTTGCAGTGTTTTTGATGTGGATGCATCATTGGTAAACACTGCCTCCTCTTCTTCCATCCACGAGAAGATCACATGATTAGGAGTGATGTCCACTTCTTGCTCTAGTGACATCCTCTGCATTTTTGTGGTGAGCACCACATTGTCCATTTGTGAAGAGGTATACCCATAGCTTCCAGGATCTGATGTTACACCTTGGTTGCACTACTCTACAACCTTTTGTTGTATGGTGCCATGTGGGCAGTTTTGGGGCATATGTGAATTGCTACAAGGGAAGCACCAGGGGTTGGTATCATCAATTAGGTTGTATTGCTCCATAGTTAGCTCTTTGTCTGAGCTTAGGTTTGCACTTTGCAATGGAGAAGGCACATATACTATTTGATTTTTTGTCTGCATCTACAGATTGGTGCAAGTACCTCCTTGGAACTACTTTTGTTTGTAAGAAGATTTCCCACCTTGATAATTCTAGTAGGTTCCCCTTGGAGGGGTAGCTTGATTTTGTTTCTTAATAGTTATTTCATTATAATAGTCTGTAACATTTCTTTGAACTCACTCATCTCTTCCTTCAGAGAGGTGGATGTAGAAGCAACGTTGTATGGTGCATTCATATATGTGTACATAGATTGAGGAAGAGCCAGCACACTAGTAGAAGGCATCTCTATTGTGTAGTTTTTGCACACATGCCCTGCTGCAAGCAAGAACCCTCTCTTGCTCTGGTTTTGGTTTTTTGGCCCTTTTTTTTTTTAGGTTTTGTCTTATCTAGGCATGTTCTTAAATTTTTATTTTTGATTGCCTGAGTGTTTCCCCTAGCTATGCATTGAAAATCCTAAGTTTTGGACAAATTTTGGGATTTTTCTCGGATTCAGGATTTTCCTCCCTAGTTAGATTTTCCTAGATCCTTCTTGGACTTTGGTCAGACCCTTGTTGTTCGGGGATTCTGGGTCTTCACATATTTTTTCCCTGTGGTTGGCTTCTTGGGTTTCCTGATTGTCTTATTGATTGCATTAATGGCTTCATATGTGCTTTGAAGGCTAGATTTTACTTGATTTTTGGGATCCTTGTGCCATCATGCTCACTATTTTCCATTGTTTGAGTTGAGAACTGCATCCTTAGATTTTTTTTTGAGCTAATTGGTTGGATTTGGCCATTTTCCTTTGAATTGATCATTTCAGTGGTGATTTCTTGCACATTCTTGCCCCTGTTCTTTGTGGACCCGTTCTCTTCACATTCGCTGATTCTCAGATCAATTTCTCATCACAATGGTATGTTTTTATTGCCTAACCTTTGATTAAGAATTATAAGTAGTGCGTTGGTATTATGAGAGTCTGTAGGATTTGAGTTCCTATGTATTTGGTTGTTTCATGCTAGGGTTGTCTTGTATTGCGTCATTTTCCATCTCTTGGGTAAGTTTTGAACTCACTTATCTATCTGCATTTTAATGAATCTTTCCTAAGAATAATTAGTAAACCCTAGTAACAAATTAGTAGTTGAAAAAATTGAATTTTGAGCTTTCCTGTGCACTAATGGTGGATGTATAGGGTTTCAAACTAGGGCAATGTCATTCCATGTTATTTCATCTTAAAATGGGCATGAAACACAAGAAAATTCTATGAAAGGCCCAACCCTGACTTATCCTAAGTTAAACCTTTCAAAATTCTGCATTGGTTTAATGTCTGGGTGAAATCGTGATTCTCTGTCCCTTTCAAGTTTTCTTTGCTGTGACCCTTCAAAGTTGGGGAGATGTCATACCGATCACCCTATATTTCGCCGAGAAGCCTTCCTAAGTTCATATTTGATCACTGTGAAAATTTTCATTTCTCACACCAATAAAGTCTCTTATGTCAATCGTTGAGACAAAGAGGATTCACCAAGACCTCACCCCATAAGAAAATCTCTCATTGACATGCATTTTCATATATACTTTCAGCAGGACAAGCCCTAGTCAACAAGAGGTCATAGAAGAATCCATTGGTTATACCGATATTCATTTGCTTTGCTGAGACATTCATGCTTTGCTGATACCTTTCGGTGAGATCATAACTCTTGCTAAGACCTTCACTTTCGACGTGACTACCGGCGGTCGTCAAGACTTTACGGTGACACCTTCCTTTCTTGGTGAGCTTTGTTGATGGGACTTCATGTTGTTGGAAAAACATTACATAGTCAGTGAGAACTTTGGCCGTAGTCAAAAACCTATCGCTATTTGGCAAGACACTGCAGCTTCACTGAGACCTCATATCGAAAACTTTAAGTTTGGCCAAAGTGTTTACTGTGACTCTAAAAGTCGGTGAGGCACAGAGGATTCGCTAAGACCTTACCCCGACTTCCCTTTGGTCATATCGATGGCGAAATGACTGACTCTTGCCGAAACCTTCATTCCGAGAATCTGCATTGGTTCATAATTCTGCCTTATCCACAGATTTCCCTTGAGTCTAGAATTCTGCATTGGTTCAGAATTCTGCCTTTCTTTGAAATCTAGTGTCTCCCTGATGTCCCAAAATACCTCTTTGGCTCATTCTTTGCAAGAATCTGTCTCTGGAAAATTTTGCTGAAAGTTGATGAAATGTAAAGGAATATGGAATAGCATGATGTGTTAGTGATTTTCAATGCATTTTATGATTTATTCATGCTATCTCATGATCTTCCATGTGGTTTATTCATGAAAATTGATAAGGTCTAATGGTTAAGTAGGTGTTTCTTTGTTATTCCATTGCAATCCGATCAGTCTAGAATTTCTCGAAATTCCTCTCTAGCTCAGATTTCACGGATGGTCTTGAAACCCAAAATTTGTTGTGGTCATCTCATATGAAATTTAATAACACTTTGGCTATGTGAGATACATTCTAACGGCATATTGATGAATTAACCTTACTTTCCTGTTGTATACACCTAAAAATGGTCACATCACAATAGTGTGGTAATTAATTAAATATTTTTAATATTTAATTAAATCTCTGAATTCAATCTGCGTATAAATAAATTTAAATGATTTATTTATGTTGTTCATTCTTTCATTTTGATTAAATAAATAAGTTTATTTAATCAATCTTCTTTATCCATTTCTTAATTAATTAAATAAATATTATGATTTATTTATATTAATTATCACATAATCTTGGCTTGAATACTTTATTCAAATCAAGATTAACTATTATTTTTCTAAGGTCCATTAATAATTAAATATTTCTAAATATTTAATTAATTCTTCTAAAGTTCATGCACAATTAAATATTCTAAAATATTTAATCGAGTCTTCTATAGTCTATTCACATCAAATATTTCAAAAATATTTCAAATCCTCAAAATCACATGAAATTAAATAAATTTATTTATTTAATTTATTATTATCTTCAACAACTGTTAACAAACTTCCAAAACAGAAAATTAATTTCTCTATTTCTGAGCAAGCTTGTTCCCGTGGGTTGAAGACAAACCTCCATTCATCTCTCCAACCTCCCAACATCTTCCATCTTCTTCTCAACCTCTCCATCTCTCACCATTCAAACTTACTAGAAAATCTCACAGCCATTGATCTTTGCCAGCCAGGCTTTTGCCTGTGAAGAGCTATAAAAGGGACTGTCGGGTCTCTAAAAACAAAAAAAAGCTTTCATATGGGAAAACTATAGCCAAATAGCCTTCAAACATCCATAATCATTCTAGAATCATAGCATAGCATAGTTTAGAATATCAACATTCCATATCATGGGTTATCCATCTCATATCATAGTTTCAATAGTGTTCATAATCCACTACCCCTGTGCATAATTTATAGCCCCTCTGCATATCCGTAGATCAACATTTCACTCCACCAGCATATAGGATAGAGAAGGATTCTTCCTTTACATACTCATTCTTTAGGCTACCATTCTGAGAAGCTTTGCTTACACAATCTGAGAGCAATAGCTTCAAGTGAATCACTGTAAATAGAGGACAATGGAACAATTATGAAGAAGCTCAGTTTGTTTGTTTTCTTTGAATTCAATTTATCTTGCTTTCTTTAGTTTAATGTTGCATTGGTGTGTTGTTTTTATAAAAAAAATTTTATACTAACAATTCTCACACACATTTTTGGCACCCACCATGGGGCTCTTGCCCCAATTTTAACTTCTTTTCGCAGATTTTTCTAATAGGTTACGGCTAGAACAATGAATTAGTGCATCAAACATGTTTCAGCACATATCACATCTAGTTTAGTACTTTTTAACTCTATTTTAGCACTCTTTGTAGGTTCCACAGTGCCTGTTCCATATTTCACAGCGCTCGTTCCATATTTCATAGTGCCCATTCCATATTTTGCAGCGCCCATTCCAGGTTTCACAGCACCCATTCCATATTTCATAGCGCCCATTCCATATTTTGCAACACCCATTCTAGGTTTCACGGTGCCCGTTCCATATTTCACAGCACTCGTTCCATATTTCACAGTGCCCGTTCTATATTTTGTAGCGCCCATTCCATATTTCACAGCACCCATTTCATATTTTGCAGTGCTCATTAGTAGTTGCATAGTGCCCATTAGTAGTTTCAAAGGAACCATTAGCGACCATGACAAGTAAGAGCTTTAAAAGAATAAACCAATCCTAGGATAGTCACTTAATTGGAATGAAGCAATCCTAGGATAGTCACTTAACTAGAATCAAGCAATCCTAGGATAGTCACTTCAGTTTTCATTTTTGGACTAAAAAAAACATCATGTTTTTGTGAAGCAATATCTTCACCTAGTATAGAAAACTATTTATTTGGGCTTAAAATTGAACTCTTGCTTGCCGTGATTGAATGGTGATAGGCTTATGCTTTCCCCTTAACTGGGTGATCAAAATGCCAGACTCATCTATTTTATTTCATGAAATTTTAAGTTTTCTTAAAACCTTTGAGAGAGCCTGCTCTTGTGGGAAAAAGTACTCACCCAAGAGGAACGACTCAGGTGGGTTCAAGCCAAAGCCAGGCTATTCCACCCCACTATAAAATTTAAAGAAAATCTGGGGAAACCCTCTTTTGCTAGTAGTGTGCAAGATAAATATCACCAAAACCTTTGTTCTAAAGGTTGGGAGGTCTCCTAAGGGAGTTTATTATTGCCGCACTGAATGAAAACCCTTACTAAGAACCTATTGTAGTATCCAGTCGAGTCAGTAACCAAACATTGTAATACTTGCAGTGCAAGGGGAGGGAAGAATCTGCCCCCAAGACACTCACCATATAATTTCCAAGGACTGTTTGCTCAGGGGATCTGGTATCCACTTTCATCACTCTAAGTACACACCTAGAAAAGACAAAAACACAGGTGCCCTCTACGGGGTGACAAGGTTGTGTGAGTCAACACAATTTTAAGTTGTGGGTTGTTGAGTATAACGATGACCTTTTGACCTTAAGAGTGATTCTATTTGAAGTGTATATTTGTTTATCAAACTAGTGAAAATTGGACCATAAGTGGTTCTTTTGAACATACACTATTTTTTTAGATTACAACTCTTAAAAACATCTATTCTTATTTGAGTACTATGTATTCCAAAATCACTAATTCAGTAAAGATCATTCAAAACTCATAATTACATTGATTACTCGCATGATAAGAGATTGGAAATCCACAACATTTGTTAAGAAGTCTATTCTCAAATGAATCAAAAATCCAATGAAATCACTTAGTTTCAAGAAACTATTGAAGAAAAGACGATTCTTTTACCAAAGTCGAAAGGTTTTACTTAAACATAGAACCTTTATCCATCGATATCATGATTGTGTTAGAGGTTACATTGATGATTATGCTATAGAACCATTATATTCATGAGCTTTCTTTCAAAGAAGATCCCTTTCTCAAAGACACAACCATAGTTAGTGTATTCATTCTTCTTATATTCCCCAACCTTCAATTGAATATTCCACTTGTCCAAATCAATTTCTGCAATAGAGAACTCAATCACATTAGGCATTTCTCAAAAAACCATCTTTTTATGAAGCTACGATTAAACTTCATAAAGTGCAAAATTATTTTTCTTGGTCTTTTTTTTTAATTCCCGCAAATAGGATTTTCATCCTCTCACTTAGGGAAAACACAAAGATTAGAAAGCTTTTTAAGTCATAGAATCTTCATTCTATCCTGACTTTCATATCCATCAAAAACTGCACTATTTCATTCTTTTGATCAAAAGTTAGTAAAATTTGGGGCAAAGCATATGCCTGTTGTAACAAGATCTCAAAAACATATAGAAAATAACGAAAGTGAAAGTTCTACAAGCAAAATGGGTGATAATAGTGAGAAGGAAGAGAATCCATTTCATGTTGAAGACATAACAGAAGAAAAACTTCAAGAAGCAAAACAAGATCCCCAATTCCATACAATTATAGAAAGGATTTTAGAATGAAACAGGGAAAAATATTTCCTTTCATTAGCTAATCAAGGAGCTATGTTACCTGTTGATTTTGATATAGAAGGAATTAAAGAAAATCTTGAAACTCCTTCTAATGAATTTAGTGCCCTTACTCAATAAATAAAATAATTACAAGGACAAATGAAAGAGATGCAAGGGGGTGCAACAAAGAAGTATGTTTTGGAAGATATATGTCCTTATCCATTTGATAGGAGTCTTCAAATGATCCCATTTCCAAAACATTGTGAAATTCCTAAATTTGATAGGTACAATGGAAACACTGACCCCTTTGAACATGTGAAGGATTTTCAAAATATGAGTCTAGAATTCACTTATGAAGATACCTATTTAATGAAATTATTTCCATGAAGTTTGGGTGCACAATCTATGGAGTGGCTTTCAAAGATCACCCCTCCTATTAAAAACTTTGAGGAGCTCATAAATTAGTTTATATCACAATACTCTTACAACATTCAACACCAAATCACCATGCTTGATCTTTGTAAAGTGAAACAAAAAGTAGGGGAATCTTTCACTACATTTTTGCAAAGGTGGAGAAAATTGTTTGTACTATTCCCATCCTATTTCTGAAAAGGAAAAGATGGGTATCTTCATCAATAGTCTGAATCTAGAATTAAGCTATAGGCTTAATCTTCATTGTCCTCCTAACTTTGAAAAATTGATTGAAAATGCAATCACCATTAAAGGGGCTTTGGTCAAAAGGAGAGTGATAAAACTTGATAATCCAAGTTCATCTAGCTATAACAACAATGATAAAACAAGGTTTTGGAACATAAATAAAAATGTTGTCAATGATGGTATAGTGGATGCAAACAATCTCCGAACAAAACCATCCATTTTCAACCTATCATGTACTCCACACAACAACCAACAAGGAAATACCAATCAATAAAGAAACAACAATCAACAAGGAAAAAATTCCAATCAAGAAAGCATGACCAATCAAAACAACAAGGATAATCATGATAATCTTGGCAATACCCAAACATCAAATTCATCTAGACTTCCATTCTTTTCAAATCAACAAAATTTTACTACTATGGGTCAATCTCTTGAATCTGCTCTCAAGGAACTTCTTGATAATAAGGTTATCACCTTACCACCACAAAGAGATTATGAGCCATGAGTCAAACCACCATCATGGAATGACTCATATTATTGTAATTATCATTGATGTAAAGGTCATAGAATAAATAATTTTCAAGCCTTGTGAAATCTGGTACAAGAATTAATTGACAATGGCACTATCACAATTGAAGGACATCATACCAATGATGATCGTCAAGCATTCAAAGATCCTTTACCAAACTATCAAAAGGGGGAAACATTAGATCCTAAAGCAAAAATTATAAATAATGTTGAATACAACATAATCCGCCACATATAAGTAGATAATCAACGGGTTAATGCTATCAAAATCAAGGAAAAACAAGAATATCAACAGGTTAATGTGACTACGAGAGGACAAGAAAAAGTTGTTTTAAAAGGAAGTTCATCTAAGGCAGCTATTCCTCCTCCAACTCATTATAATATAGTTGATCAATTGAGAAAAAAATCAGCTCAAATCTCCATTCTTGAGCTTCTAAGAATATCTCCTATACACAAGAATATTTTAGAAGAAGCTCTTGTAAATACAACTGTCGACACTGATCTAGATATAAATAGATTTCAAGCCATGGTGGGACATTTGTCTTCCCCCACATGTCTTTCATTCTCTGAAAAGGATGATGCCTCCATATCACATCCACATAATTCATTGCTTTATCTTGAAGTCATGATTTATAAACACTGAATTGGATGTGTTTTAATAGATGGAGGAGCCGGTTTAAATATTTGTACCTTAAAGTTAATACATGCCTTAGGAATATCAAAAAATTCCATTGATCCATGAAGGAAAATAACTATCAAGGCATATGATGATGAAGAAAGAGCTTCTAAAGGACTAATAATGCTACCTATCAGAGTGGGACCTGTTGTGAAAAATACTTTTTGTCAGGTTCTAGATCGGGATCTTTCCTACAACATATTTTTGGGTCATCCATGGATCCATGATATGCAGGTAGTACCATCAACATACCATCAATGCCTCAAGTTTCCATATGATGGACAAGAAATAACTATACAACCTGACTACAATAGCACTCAAACTTGTTCAAATCTTCAAGCAACTCAAGATGTCTTTGTACTGCACAATAGGGAAGCTCTTACTGTTTCTTCTTCCAATCTACAAGTCCAATTGCAAGATTTGACAAAGAATCTTAACACAAAGCTACAATTAAAAGACAAAGGAGTAGGTGAATATTCACTGTGCCTTTCTAGTTTACCTCCTTCCTTGAGGTCACATGGTCAACCAACTCTCTCAAATCAAAAGATCACAAGAGCCTCTATGTCTAAAACTTCTATGCCAATCACAAAGTTTGATGGACAGTTTATTAAAGATAACACTGCTAAAGAAGAAGCTGAAGATAGGGACATTTTAAGCTGGTTATACAAAGATGAAGATGAATCTCTTTTACACATCAAGTTACCTATTAAACAATATGGTAAAGGATATACCATTATGCAAAGAATGGGCTATGAAGGAAATGGACCTATAGGAAAAAGAAAATAAGGTATTATTGAGCCAATTCAACCTATTTCAATACATCCAAATGATAAAATAGGACTTGGATATGGTAAAGATACAGAATAGTTAACTTCACAACAAGCACAACAAACTCATGAAGGAGAATCAATTTCAGATAAATCCCATGAAGATGTCACTCTACAAAAAATTTATGAATCAATTTTACAATTGCAAAATAGTTCAAACACTGATTCTAATGAATATGAATGGGACACCATCCATAATGATGAAATTTGAAGAGACAAACAAGTTGATACCATACATAAATATACACCCATTCTTATACAAGGAGAAAGCTCAGGAACATAATCACTAGAATTTGTACCACAATATGATGATGACCCAAGTGAGGATGATTCAGATTTTAATGAGATTGATAATCGACAGGAGAATACCATCGTAGACCTTGTCCATCAAGAAAATGATAATCATGTCATGACTTTGATAGTTCAACATCTTACCCAACCTAATGATCCCATACCTTTAGTTTATCCAGAACTTATTGATTAGGACATTGATGCACCTATCCATATTCCTACATTCTATGATGATGAGGATATTGTAAATTTCCCTTGTTCATCTAATCAAGAAAAAAATTATTCCATCAAACAATTTTATATTCAAGATTTTGATAGGGAGGGTGTCAAGTCTCTTACCTACAAAATAAATGAAATAAAAGATGGATCTATTAGTGAAACCCAAAAAATGGCAGTAGTAGATCAAAACAAGAGAAAAATAAAGAGCGAATCTAATGGTGAAAACCTTTCAGAGGCACTGAAGGATGAGAAAATTGACACTCTTCCTGAACACTATCAAGAAAGTTCTTCTATTTTGATTGATCCAATAGAATCCATCAATACAGTTACAACAAAAAAACCAAAAATCTTGCAACTTGCAACATCATTAACAGGGGAGGAAGTATTGAAATTCATAGAGTTCTTGAAGGAGAATCAAATCAACTTTGCTTGGTCATATGCTGACATGCCAAGGTTAGATCATAATCTAATAATGCATCATCTATCTATAAACACAGGGGTAAAACCTTTGAAGCAAAAACATAGAAAAATGCATCCACATGTTGCATTATTAGTTAAAGAAGAGTTAAAGAAGCTTTTAAATGTTGGATTCATTCGGTCTATTGACTATGCAGAATGGATCTCCAATATTGTACCTATTTCCAAACTAGATGGAAGGATTAGATTTTGTACATATTTTAGGGATTTAAACAAAGCATGTCCCAAAGATGACTTTCCTTTGCCAAGCATAGATATAATTGTTGATTTAACTGTTGGCCATGCAATGTATTCGTTAATGGATGGGTTTTCAAGATATAATCAGATAAAAATTGCACGAGAGGATCAAGATAAAATAAAATTCACATGCCCTTGGGGTACCTATTGTTGGAATATCATGCCATTTAGGCTGAAAAATGCAGGAGTGACTTATCAGAGGGAAATGAGCACCAATTCCATGACATGATGCACATCTTTATGGAAGACTATGTGGATGACTTATTGGCCAAATCTCACACAAGAGAAGGACATCTAGAAATCTTGTCAAAGATCTTTGGTAGAATGGAGAAGTGCAATGTTTGACTCAATCCAAATAAATGTGTCTTTGGAATTAAATCTGGAAAACTCCTAGGATACATTTTTTCAGAAAGAGGCATAGAGGTTGATCCAGGAAGAGTACAAGCTATAATGGACATACCACCACCATGAAATATCAATTAGCTCTGATCACTGCAAGGATGATTACAGTCCATCAGGAGCTTTATAGCTCAACTAGTAGGAAAACATTTTCCATTTACACATCTTTTGCATAAAAATGTTCCATTAAGATGGAAGGAAAAGTGTGAAGCAACATTTCATGAGATTAAGCAATATCTTATGAATCCACTAGTTCTAATTCCACCAATTCTAGAAAAGCTGCTCATACTCTATATTTCTGCAATATAAGTATCTTTGCGAGCATTACTAGCACAAGAGGATTCTACAGGCAAAGAAAGGGCTATATATTATATCAGTAGAACTTTAACAAGTCATGAAATAAGCTATACTTTCATTATAAAAGCTTGCCTAGCAGTAGTGTTTGCTTCCCAAAAATTGTAACACTATATGTTATCTCACACAGTTAAGCTGATAACCAAAATTGATCCATTAAATTACCTCTTGAGCAAAGCTACCTTAACAGGAAGACTTGCAAAATGGGTAATGATCTTAAGTGAGTTTGACATTCAATATGTAGATCAAAGAGCTATAAAAGGACAGGTCATTGCAGATTAGTTAGTTGATGCACCTTTACAAGAAGAAAAACCAATGCAAATTGAATTTCCTGATGCAGATGTCTTCACAACAACAATTACGAACTCATGGACATTATACTTTGATGGATCTTATACACAACATATCTCAGGGGTAGGGATTCTTTTTGTCACAACTGAAGGACATACCATTCCCAAATCATATCGGTTGATGTTTTCCAGCACAAATAACATAATTGAATATGAAGCACTACTCACAGGTATAAAGATAGCATTGGCATGGTAGATTACAGAGCTACAAGTTTATGGTGATTCACAACTTGTCATTAATCAAATTAATGATGATTATTAGACTAAAGATGATAAGTTGCTACTTTACAAGAACATGGTGGATGATTTTAAAAATTATTTTGTTGCAATAAAGTTTTCACAAATACCAAGGATTGATAATAAAGCTATAGATGCAATGGCTACAATTGCTTCCTTGTTATAATTATCAGAAAATAAAAAACAATATGAATTCTTGGTGGAACAATTGTTTTCTCCTACCTATGCTAATCCTGAGACCCAACTCATATGCCATTTAACTAGTTCAAATTCACTTTTATATGGAAAAATTTATACATACCTGAAAGATAACATCTTACCTTCAAACTTATCTTGAAACCAAAAAAAATTTTCATACGCCAATCATCCCGCTATACCTTGATCGTCGATATCGTTTACCGACATGGTCTTGATGGTACACTCCTTCGATGTCTTGAACATGATGAATTTGAAAAAGCCTTACACAAAGTACATAGTGGTATTTTTGGAACTCATTTAAGTGGTTTAACCTTATCTAAGAAACTTGTTAGAATGGGATATTATTGGCCTACCATGGAGAAAGAATCCTTTTCTTTTCTCAAGAAGTGTTCTAAATGCCAAATCCATGGGAATCTTATTCATGCACCTACATAGGAGTTATAGCCTTTTATTCTGACATGGCATTTTTCTCAGTGGGGACTAGATCTTGTTGGCAAAATACATCCTTCATCATCAAATGGGCATAAATTCATCATCATAGCTAAAAAATATTTTACAAAATGGATTGAAGCTATTCCTTTGACGACTGTAACTGGTAAACAAATCTCTTCATTTATCATGAATTACATCATATGCTGATATGGAATTCGTAATTCCATCATCACTAATAATGGGAGACCTTTCAAGAATCAGGATGTTGATGAACTTTGGGAAAGATTTCATATCCAACACAAGTTATCCACACCTTACTATCCACAAGGAAATGGTCAAGCTAAAGCTTCAAACAAAACAATTCTGAGGATCTTGAAAAAGACGGTAAATGATGCTGGTCGTGATTGGCATGTATAGTTAAATCTAGCTTTGTGGGCATATAGAAATAGCATTCACACACCAACAAGACTTACCCTATATTCCTTGGTATATGGAGAAAAAGCAATTTTACCATTAGAGGTAGAAATTCCTTCGCTTCGGGTATCACTCAAGGGATTGATAAATGATGAAGACTATCGAGTATCCCACCTACAAGAATTGGAATTGTTAGATGAAAGACGTCAACATGCAACTAATCATTTGAAGGGTTATCAACAAGTTATGTCTCGTATTTATAATCACATAGTTAAGCCACAGACATTTCAAGTAGGTGACTTAGTATTAAAAGAAAACCCACGCAATCGGCAAGATAGGGAAAAGAAAGGAAAATTTGAACCAAATTGGCTTGGTCCATTTGCCATCATTGCAGCATACAGTTCTGGGGTATATCAGTTATCTACATCAGAAGGGGACTTGTTTGAAGAACCCATTAATAGCATTCATTTAAAGAATTTCTATCCATAAAAATAAAAAAAAAGTCCTAAAAAACTCCATAAAAATCAGCAAAAGTCCTGAAAAACTCAATTAAAAAAAAATGCAGAAAAAGTCCTAAAAAATCCATAAAAATTAGAAAAAAAAAATCTTGAAAAGGTGCAATAAAAGAAAGTTGTGAAAACTTGGCAAACAAGCACTACTTGTGATTAAAGTGGGCTCCTCCATCAATTAGCTTATGTTTTGTATTCATTTCATGGCATCATCCATCCATATCTATCATTTGTACATATCAATAATATCCATATCATACAAAAATCCTTGTATTCCATCATGGCTTGATGAAATTTGTACATATCCATAATATTAGGTTGTGTTTACACTGGGGGAAGAAACAAGAGAAGGGAAAACAAACTTTTAAAACATCACAAAGAGACAAACAATGGTTTGATAAAACACAACATACATTGACACATCAAATCAACCACAATATCAATACGATCAGTCAATGCCAAAAAAATAAAACAACACGGTCAAAACATCATTAATCAAAAAATAAACATCAATGTTGACAACCAAGTTGGCTGATCTAAGTCTAAATAATGTTTGGAATACTTTAAACAAAATTTGAATGGATGGTTGATTTTTTTATCATATCTCTAGAGCAATTCGATGATGTATTGAACTAGAAAAGCAAGGAAGGAATATGATTTTTCTTTGTCTATTGTTTGTGAGTGAATCATTAGTACTATGTAAATTGGTCGTGTGACATGCTCTACTAAGTATCATTGATGACATTTCAGAATTTGCATGGGAAAAGGGTTAACTCTTGTATGTTTATGCAAGTGATACTCAGGTCATCACTGGTGCTAACATACCCTTTGATGCTTGTATTAACTTTCAACATTTCAATGCTCTATGATGATATAAAAAGCACAAATAAGCTCTCAGAATGGTAACATTGTATATATACTCTGCATAGTTAGTATAGATTACATTCATTTTAGAGTTTGCATTTTGCATATATAGATTTTCACAAAAAACTTGCAAAGTATATTTGACATCTACAAAAATCATCATGTACATTTTTCATACATGTTTGCATCAGAAAATAAAAACGTTTACATTATAATCCTCACAACATTTTCATTTTTTATTTTCATATATTATATCATACATCATATATCACATCATGAAACCATCACATAAAACATCATACATATAGGAAATAAAAGCATTCATCATAACAAATCATCACTGCATATCATATATCTCAAAAAACAATGTCAAAATGTACAAAAATGTCAACTGTGTATGACATAGTATCATCCAAAAATGGGACCATATCAATCTATGTACAAATGTCTCAACATAGTATCAATAAGACAACATGTAAAATGCACTATGATGTGCTATCCTCTGATGGTGCTGGTCTAGGACCTATCCCACCTACACCTGATATACCTGCTCCACTTGTCCCTGACGGACCTCCTCGAGGTAATGGCTATGATACACCCCTACTAGTAGTCTGAGAGTGACTACGTATAGACTGAGACTCTATGAAACTCACTGTCTACTCAGGTGGCACTACACCATGATATCTAATTCGATAAAACTCTACCTCTCTGATGGCTCTAGTAAACTCTCTCACCACGCCACCTCCTATTGCTCTCTACAAACTATCTATTAGATCCATGGCCTCCTCACCCTGTCATCTAGCTATATCTCTCTTAGCTGTCACTACTGTCAAGTGTCCCTACAGTTGTGTAGCCAAGGCATGTGCCTATGCTAACTGACCCTATAAGCTCTGCACTCTACTCTACAAGGTAGCTATCTAACTTGATGCTACTAGATCTACTGATGATGATGGTACTGAATGCCTCATCTGTGGGCTGCCTCTACCACCTCTGTCACCTCCTCTACCACCTCTCTCGTCGCCTCTACCACCTCTGTTGCCCCCTCTATCACCCTCATCCCCACCACTATCATACCCATCTCCATCTGACTCATCATTACTCTCCTCAGAATCATCACCCTTTGAACCTACCTCCCGCTATCGCCTATGTCCTGCTATCTCTAGTCTCTACTCTTTAATAGGAATAGGCTCATTAGGATCAAACAATCATGGCGCAAGATGCTCTAGCACATACTGACCATACTCTGGTGTCATCCCCCCATCAAGAATATTAGGTCTGTAGTCCCACATCTGAGCTCCCAAACTAATGAAATCTGCCACTACTGCATTGTATGAAATCCATGGACCCCATACTGTAACCTCTTGTTGATGATGCACATAAATAGCAGAACCCATGGGCCTACCCTGAGGCCGACCAAACTATCAACAAACCCATCCAACCATAAATCTCTCGATAATCCCAGGCATACAACCAATCAGATATCTAGTAGTAAAAACATAAGGCATCTCCCTCACATCATCTGGCCATCCCTCACAATCTACATAAGGTCGCTAGCATACTATGTCCAGGTCATCTAGAAGATGCTGCCAATGATCTAATTTACCTAGCCTTGGCTAAATAATGATATTTTCAT
The DNA here is from genome assembly GCA_007258455.2 of Sequoia sempervirens. NCBI lineage: Eukaryota > Viridiplantae > Streptophyta > Pinopsida > Cupressales > Cupressaceae > Sequoia > Sequoia sempervirens. Next base: position 77,711,039 of record VDFB02086081.1, on the reverse strand, counting down.
ATCCAAATCTGTAAGGCCAATTAGTAGGCCATCATCCTCAAGTGAATGGTTGCCTAACAACAAAATGCTCCCATGCCCATATTTGCAAAAGTGAGCAACCAATAGCAAAACTACAGCCTCCACCATATACAATGTGATGTAGCTCATCATACAAGTGTGCAAGCATGCACGATCCAAAAGCATACCGTGTTCCCTGCATCACCATCCCCTCGAGTACATGACCCCACTCGACTGCAAAGCCCTTCAACCTATGGTCGGGGCACAACACACCTCCAATAAAGCCTGCAAGTACAGAGGGCAAGGGTGCATATGAGTCTACCATCTCACCCCAAGGGATGAAATATCCAACAATATGATCATCTTTGAATAACCATCTCAACCCCTCAGTACCTCTCGCCCCTTCGCCATCAAACCTCACTACCTCACCCATCACTAGAATCCTCATAATGCGATATACATCCTCAGGAGTCATGGTAATCTCTCCTATCACCAAATGAAAGGTGTTTGTATCACTATGCCACCTCTCTGCAAGTGTTGTCAATAAACCTCTGTTGAGGCGCACCTGAGGCATGTCAAGTAAAGAACTCAATCCACATGCCTTGATAACATCTCTGTCTGCCTGTACAAGCTATGGAATCAAACTCCATGTCCTCGAGAATTCTCCTGTACCTGCAAGACACCCAATCTCTCCTATTGAATAGGAAGATTCATCAAGACCAAACAATATCAAAATCACTTCATCACAACAAATCAATATTTGAAATCAAATTAATAAAAATTCTATTTTCTTTTAACAACTTTAGAAGCAAATTCATCATCAAACAATTTGTTTTTTTTCATTATCATGGAATGCAAATTAATCAAAATCTTGTTTGCTTTTAATAACCTTCAAAGCAAACTTATCAAAACCTATTTGTTTTTTATTAACTTGAAAACAAATTTATCAGCTATTGTTTTTTTTCAAACAACCTTGGGAACAAATTCATCACACCGAACATTGTCAAAGAGGAGCAACATAATTTGTAAATCATCGATACAAAGTCATAAATTCTCAAAATTGAAAATGGGCGCTACAAAAATTATAATATGAGCAAAGAAATTACGAGTGCTACAGAAAATACAAAGAGTGCTACAACAGTCTTAATTAGTGCTACACTATCACGAGCACTACAAAAAATCTCATGAGCACTATGAAAAACATCATGGGTGCTACAGGATTGTCGGCACTACAGAAATCCTAATGGGCACTACACAAATCTTAATGGGCACTACAAAATTGTAAGCACTATAGAAATTCTAATAGGCACTACAACACAGTTTAATGTTACAAAAACATTGGGAAACATGTCTTAAAAGGACAATTTTCAAATCACAAAAGATTTTATGAGGTACCTACCGCAGGTCCATAGTGTGTTGGCTGTTGATATCATCAGATGCACTCGAAATGGTGCTGGTGGATAGGAAGTGCCATCTTTTTCACTCCAGAGCTCAAAATTTTCACTTTTTACTAGGTTAAAATTAGAAAATGACATGGAAAATGACATTTTTAACCTATTTAAATGTAAAATTGGGGCATTTTTTCATATTTGATCATTCCAGGGGCAATGTTGATCATCAATTTTTCATTCTACATCTTTTCATATCAATTTCTTCACATCATCATTTTCAAATGATGAATTGACATCTTAAAATTCATAAAAATCAAAAAAATTGAAAAATTCTGAAAAATCAAAATTTTATCAATTCATCATTCGAGGGGTCATATACCTATCAACATTTTGACAATTAGCATATGGGGAAAATTTCAAAATTCTTTCAACATTTGGGGAAAATTTCAAAATTCTTTGAAGCAATGCATAAAAAACATCACTTCAAAGAGGGGAAAAATGTATACACCTAAAAATGGTCACATCACAATAGTCTGGTAATTAATTAAATATTTTTAATATTTAATTAAATCTCTAAATTCAATCTGCGTATAAATAAATTTAAATGATTTATTTATATTGTCCATTCTTTCATTTTGATTAAATAAATAAGTTTATTTAATAACTCTTTTTTACCCATTTCTTAATTAATTAAATAAATATTATGATTTATTTATATTAATTAGCACATAATCTTGGCTTGAATACTTTATTCAAATCAAGATTAACTATTATTCTTCTAAGGTCCATTCATAATTAAATATTTCTAAATATTTAATTAATTCTTCTAAAGTTCATGCACAATTAAATATTCTAAAATATTTAATCGAGTCTTCTATAGTCTATTCACATCAAATATTTCAAAAATATTTCAAATCTTCAAAATCACATGAAATTAAATAAATTTATTTATTTAATTTATTATTATCTTCAACAATCATTAACAAACTTCCAAAATAGAAAATTAATTTCTCTGTTTCTGAGCAAGCTTGTTCCTGTGGGTTGAAGACAAACCTCCATTCTTCTCTCCAACCTCCCAACATCTTCCATCTTCTTCTCAACCTCTCCATCTCTCACCATTCAAATTTACCAGACAATCTCATAGCCATTGATCTTTGCTAGCCAGGCTTTTGCTTGTGAAGAGCTATAAAAGGGACTGTCGGGTCTCTGAAAACAAAAAAAAGCTTTCATATAGGAAAACTATAGCCAATTAGCCTTCCAACATCCATAAGCATTCTAGAATCATAGCATAGCATTGTTTAGCATATCAGCATTCCATATCATGGCTTATCCATCTCATATCATAGTTTCAATAGTGTTCATAATCCACTGCCCCTGTGCATATCTGTACATCAATATTTTACTCCACTAGCATATAGGATAGAGAAGGATTCTTCCTTTACATACTCGTTCTTCAGGTTGCCATTCTGAGAAGCTTTGCTTACACAATCTGAGAGTAGCAGCTTCAAGTGAATCACTGTAGATAGAGGACAATGGAACGGTTCTGAAGAAGCTCAGTTTGTTTGTTTTCTTTGAATTCAATTTATCTTGCTTTCTTTAGTTTAATGTTGCATTGGTGTGTTGTTTTTATAATTTTGTTTTGATACTAACAATTCACACACACACCTGCAGTTTTTATTTTGTTTTCATGTTGAGTGTAGGGTGAATCGAACAAGGCAACGACTGGTTCTTCATTGTCTAATGCAGAGAAGATTGAGTTGGATATTAAGAGCAAGGTCCCTGAGAGTAAAACCACTTCTATCTAGTCAGAGGTGACTGATCCAAATGTTGGCATCTGGGACTATGAAGAGTTTAAAGAAAGAATGGTGGCTAAGGATCCTCCTTTGGTGACTAGAAGGATGATGGAATCAGGCTTGTCCCATGTATCTAGTTTCCCTTCTACAGTGCAGTGCTATGAGCTAGTCCTAGAGTGTGCAAGGCACTATGATCAAGATACACATAGAATTATTGGTCCTCAAGGGAGGGTTGTGGAAAATCTCAACCCTATCTCCATTTCCCAAACATTTGATATGCCAGACAGATCTCATGTGGTAGGATTCACCATTGAGGCAGCTCAGGAGTTCTACAATGAATAGACTATGAAGTCACAACAACTTATCAATTCCTAGCTGGAGAAGCCCAAGTCACACTACTCCAAATTTCCCCAGTAGCTGTTCTGAGCAAAATTCAATAAGGAATAATATGATGCCATCACATTTCTTAGCAGGGTGGTTGGATTGAAGAGTGCTAGTAAATTTGAGAATTGGATGTTCCATGCGATTGCAAGGATGGAACAAGAGAAAATTAACTACCATTGGGCAGGGGTCATTAGCCAAGTAATTCACAAATATTTGTCCAATGTGTTGCAGACAAAGACCTTCACAATGACCTCATATTTGGTTTATACACTTGCTAGGTTCCATCCATACAAGGGATTAAGTAGAAGGGGCACCTTTGGACAGGAAATCATCTATGAGGTTTACCCTCAATTATATTCAGGGAGCTCGGACTATAGGGGGTGAATGATGCATTCACCATGCACATCCAGAATCCTTCAGGAAGTAGAGCATGTCAGGATTTCAGACCACTCTAAGGAACTCATCAAGAAATATGGGGCATGGTTTATTTAGTTCCCAACTTTCTCCTATATCTGGATTGATGGCTGCCAGAGAGCCCCATACAAACTTCCAAGGTATCCCATTGATCACATTATATTTTTGGAAGTCACCAGGAAAAGTTGTGACTTTAATGCCATTGTCAAGAGAGAAAAGCATAAGACAAGATTTGGTGGATATTTTCCCTTGAGGATTGGCACTGGAGAGGTGTGTCCTTCGATTGTTTCTACCTAGGCTTCAAAAGAAGAAATGAATACTCTTGGCTTATCTTTCCACTCTAATAGATCCAAATTTGATATTACAGGAGAAGCCCAAAAGAAGGCTAGCAAGGAGTATAGTCATAAGGTAAATGTGGAAGACTACTGGGGCAACTACAGTGATGAATTTGAGGTCAAAAATAAGAAATTCTCCAGTCTTCTAGTTGAGTTAGACTGATTATACAACATAAAGGCAGTTCATGATCAATTGGAAGATGATGGGAACTTGATCTAGGATCATGCTTATGAGGCCATAAAGGATAGACCAATTGGTGATGTGGATTGGTAAGAGGAGGAAAAGACAAAATTGAAGCAACTAGTGGATCTAGTTCTCAAATTCACTAGGATGTGGCTAAAACATAAGCTATGGGAGTTGGAAAATAATGGTGTACAATGCACCTACGCACTAATGGGAGATTTGGATCCCCACTCCACCTCTGAAGAATCTAGCAAGCAGGATCCTAGGGGTAAGAGTAAGCTAGATTCTCCTTTCAAAATCAAGATTAAAGAAGTTCAAGAAATAGAGGCTCAAGAAGCGAAAAAATAGAGAAAGCCAAAGGCTAAGAAGAGGACAAGGACTAAGAAGTCCGAGCAGAAAGGGATTGAGAATCAGGGACCTAAGGCTGATAATCTTGTTCCAAAGAGGAGGAGAATAATAAAACTGTTAGGGAAGGCTAGCTCCAAGATTGGGGAGGAAGAAGTTTCCCCACTAGTGATAAGCATTGAAAGCTCAGAGGAGAAAGCCAAAGTTTATGCAAGGAAGTATAGGACTCCTTCTCCCCACGAAAGTGTGCCCAAGGTTGATCTCCCTTTGATGGTTTCTCATGAGGAACATCATGATGATGTGCCTCCCACTCATGGAGCTAAAGGAAAACCTAGTGAGTTAGAGGATGTTGAGGATCATCCGGATACTGAAGGGCAGGAATTTCATGAAGGTTATCTCCATGGTGCAAAGGCAAAAATTGGAAAGATAATGCAGTCCCCTATGATTGCACATGCAGATTCTCCTTTTAGAATTGAGAAAGTTGAATCTCCTCCAAGGGAAGTAGAGGCAGTGAAAGATCCATGACCTGAACAAGAGGAGGAGCATGTTGAAAAGGAAGAAAGTAAGATAGATGAAACTCCTGATGAACGAAATTTAAGTAAGGAGGCACCTAAGGATTAGTAGGAGGGAAAACAGGCTGAGGTGCAATTGGATCCCATTGTTCTGTAGTGGCTGGACAAGGAGATAAAGAGAAAAAAAAGTCATTTTGGAAGATAGTCCACCAAATTGGGATGCACTACTAGCCAAAATTGGAAAAGATAAAGGTAAGAAGAAGGCTAGGGTGATCTCAAGGATTGAAAGAGATGGAGCTCATGATAGAGTTGTCCACATTGCTACCCTTGCTCTAGATAAAAATAGAGATGATGTGGTTGGAGAGGACTACCATATTTAGACCTTCCATCTAGGACCTACATTAGTCGAGTAGGACATTGAGGATTATGATGGATCTAGTGCAGTTATTGTGGGTAGATTGAGGAAGGAGATGAAGACCAAGTAGGATCTAAAGAGAGAAAATGAAAATCTCAGGAAATGCTTGGAAGACCTAACAAAACCACTATAGTCCATTAATCCTTCCTCTGCTACAAATCCTCTACCTCAAGAGACCATCATCAGGCTAGAAAAGATGAAAGCTTCCACCCTTGCCACTACGAATTGGTTGAAAGGAGTGAAAATAAAGGGTGATGAAGCTATTAAGGAAATCTTGTCAATAGGAAAGGATACTATCATGGCAACTAAGTGGATGAGGGCTGTGTTGGCACAAGATAAAGAAGACACAGATCTTCTTCTACATAAAACTAGAAATATCATGGAATACGCCTGGGATAGGTTGGTGAGTGATGGGATCCTTCATTCTTCTAGAGTTTCTGAGTCATGGGAGTGGTATGAAATGTTGCAGATTAGGCAGAAGGTGTTGAAGGGGATTTATGAGCAAAGAAAGCAAATTGATGATACCCTAGCTGGTGTCTACAATGGATCCATTACCTTCTTTGAAATTATGACAGGAAGAAGGAATATCACGCCCAATTACTTGAGCCTAGAATAGTTGAGGAAGTGGTGCAATGATTTTTATGCACAAAGTAATGATGATTTGGTATCTCAGCACTAGTTGGATGATGCAACAACCTACCTTGTAGTTATTGATAAGTACCTAACATATAAGGTGGATTGGGATAAGTTTGTCAAATAGTCAAGGGAGGAGATTGCATCTGTTGAAAGATGACTTAGGGTTCTACCAGTACCACCTGTGGATGACTTGGATGGGATGTTTTTGAGGGTTCATGAAGGGCCAGATTGAAATAGAGACAAAGGGGAAGACAGTTAATGCCCAACTACTCTGAGATTTGTGCTTCCCCATTATCACGCCCTATGTTGGTTTGAGCTACATTGGGAATCTTGGGCTGACCTGGGTGTTATTTGTGCATTCAATGCATTCCTTTGTTCCATTTTGACCTTCTCTTGGCTAGCTAGTGGCACCTAGTTAATGTTGCAAACCCTTGCTTGGCCAATGAGTTTTTTGAGAATTCTATATATTGGGCATTTCAACTCATTTGTAAAGGGTTAGAAAGTTAGATAGTTAGAAATAATAGAAAGGATTAAAATAGTTAGAAACAAGTAGAGCAAGTTAGCAAGTAGTTGTTTTCAAGCAAATGTTTTAATAGAAGGTTGGAATTGTTGCTACAGAGGACAATTTGAATACAAGAAATGACATTGTGATTTGGTGCCATACTTGTTTTCTCTTGTCTTGCATGGTTCTTGTTATTTCATCTTTAAAATTTATTTAAAGAGGTTAATATTAAGATTATATTTTATTCAATAATGTTTGTGATTCGATACTTGAATGTTGCAGCAATCCTTCAATCCATACTTTTCGGAAACAACTGATTGTTAGTTGCTTTGCAAAGTTAGCCTAGACTTCATATTCAATGTGCTTAGTTCGATTGTGAGGATTTGTTCATTTCAATTGCAATAGGGTTGTTGAACGAATGTTCATGGTTTGAAAAATCTTAACTCAGAAGATTGCACTGTTTTCTATAAGATTGCAGATTTATCTGGGTCAAGCAGAGATCAGTTTTGAGGGATTGGTCCATTTCGAGTGTTGGTTACTTTCATTGTTAATCTTACGAGTAGTATTAGATTTAGAAATCTCTTTAAAACCCTTATCTTTTTCTATTTATTTGATTATTGGGTTAGATCTAGGATTGAAGTATCATCAGATTTTTAGATCTAATAAAATTGATTCATTATTTTTCTTGTAGTAAGGTCCCATTGTGATTACTAGCATTTTCACATTTGTCACTGAGTTGTTTATGCATTATCAAGACCTAACATTAGAGACCTTGGGGTTACCTCTTGAGGCTTGCTGATAGAGATTTACCTTTCAAGAGATATATGAAATTATATTCTGTCTGAGTTTTTGTTGTGAAGAAAACATGATCAAAAATCTCCTAAGAAGACACTAATATTTCTTGAAATATAGGAATGATGGGCCAGGGTGGCAACTTCCTGGTGTCTAAAAAATGTTCTCTACCTTAAAAAAAATGCTATAAGTGCATGGTAGAGTGGTTTTTACCATAGATTGGATCATCATAGAGATGTCAGGGTTAATAGATTTCAAGTAAAACATGAATGCTAGCTTGGGCGGTGGGTGGATATCAACTTAGGTTCTTTTCCAGGTTTTATGGAACTAGTTATTGAAGTCAGTCATGGCTTCATGTGAGGCCTACTTTATGGTAGATAATTGATAATATAGCGAGGACCGATCTCCATCGTTTAAAAATATTTGATAGAAATGATCTATGAGCTTATCCTAGGCATTGATAGAATTTTCTAGCAGTGTGCAGTACTAATCCAATGCCCTACCTCTAAAAGAGGTTGCAAGAAGCCTTAACACTATATTTTGGGTTGTGAAAAGGACAAAGGAAGTGGAAAATTCACTAATTGAGTTTTTTCCTATACTTTTCTTAGTGGAAGAACTAGTAAAATAGGGTTATTTGTTGTTTGGGATCTAGTTAAAGGATGATGGATCATACACCCTCCTTAAAATTAGGTTCATTGAAGCTCTATTCCACTGGGTGTACTAGGAAAAAGAAACATTGTTGATGCCAAAAATTGGCAAGGTAAAACCCTTTGTGTGAAACTTAGTTTATGGGGGACCTATTGTAATAAATTGAGTGACCTCTAGTTTTTTAAAGAAGTCGACTTCTTCTATAATTGGGATTTGGAAAGAGAAAAGGAAGGAAATATAAAATTGAATAATCTAACTAAGATGATGTTCCAAGATCTAGATAAAAGGCATGATAAATCTATCTTTTAGATATGATCTAAGGGCCCATTCAACAATCTTATATGTCCTAGAATGACTAAAATTAAAGATTGAAGGATGGATAGTTCATTAAAAGAAAAAATAATTTTCACACCCATTCATTGAAAAGAGGAGTCAAAAGACATGATCTAAACTGACAAACTTGTATTAAAATTATAGAAGTTCTACAAATGAACCATTCAAACAATAATGTCATAGAATAAACCTAATCAAATAGCTTAAGAAAATAAGAAAGTTTGAACAATTCCATAGTATGTGTGTCTTTTTTCAATATTCTAATAACAATTAAAAGGCCTAGTGTCTTTCTAAAAGTTTGTATTTTCTGTAATTCTCAAAAATTTTGAAAACTTTGAACCCTCTTTAGAAGCAAAGAGTAGTATATAGAGTGACCATTCCCACCACCTAGCGAGTAGTAACTAAAAAAGATTTGGTATCCTAAGAAATGATGTAGTAGCAATGATTCTCTTGGCCATAGCATTTCGTCAATGTAGGCAGATGCATCCCCTGCAAATGATGGCAATGGTCCTAGAAAAGTCCCATGCAAACAAGTGTCACCACCCAGTATAGGTAGTTAGAACATGTAGAAACGTGTTGCAACCCATAGTTCACTCCATCCTTTGGTTTGAAGAAGTACCCATTAAAGAGATATGTGGTGGAATTTTGTAGCTAGTGGTTCATTCCTCCTCCTCGCCATCTAAGGCTTGCGCTAGGAAGACACGTAGTAGTAATGTTTACTATAGATGTTGCTTATGGGGTCCACCAAAGAATATCCAGATGAAGGCTACATGGCACATGGTCGGGGCCTGACTCAAAAGTGAAGGGAAGTAGCCTCTTAAGTGTATGCAGTGATGACATGTGGAAACATGGTGAGGTCCATTTGAAAAGCAAAGGGAAGAATCTCTTCAGAAAGTGTCGAGTGGACACATGGTGGAGGCCAACAGTCATTTATCAAAAAGGGCCTATGATTTTTATTTGAGACATGGGCCAGTACTTAGCAAAAAACAAAACTCGAAGGGATCTTGATGAATTTTATATTCACAATCTACAAAGAGGAACGAAAGGAATGATCAATTCCACTATCCCTTCTATTAGACCATAGTAGTAAAGGCTATCAGTTGGCTCAACAAATGGGATATAGTGGAACAAGTGGTCTTGGACTACACAAACAAGGTACATGGGAGCCTTTTTCAGTGGAACAGAGAAAGAAAAACATGGGACTAGGTTATGATTCAAAAGATGTGGTTACTCGAAATACTAGATGAACCTCTTTTAAGAAACAAACAAATTCTACTAGTGTTAAGGCATTAGATATTGTGTCACCAAAAAATGTATAGTTACACATTTTTATGCTCACTTGAGTCTTTCTTATGGACTTTGGCTTGTTTCTACCCAAAATTAATCTAGTAATGTGGTCAACACATTCACATAAAGTCTTGGACCCTTGAGAATCATTAAGAATTCTAGAATGTCTTGTAAAAGTGTTGTGAAGTGTTGTAACCAACTTTCACACTTTTCTAGGACCCTTTCATTATAATTCACTTAAATAACCCCTTTTTATCACTTACCAAGTCTTATTTCAAAGTTTTATAAAGAGTTGTAACAAACTCTCATGATTTTCTAAACTTTTCATTACTTAATTCACCCTTTGGTATGTTTAAATGACCCCTTAATGCACTTTCCAACCCTACTTAAATGTATTTTTTAGAATATTCCCATTAAACCTTATTAAGTACACTTTAATCACCAACACCTAGTAAAATTTCCCTGGTGGGACCAAGTCGCCACATGTGGTGACCTAGTCCCACTAGGCACAAAAATAAAAATAATTTTAATTTTTTGGCAAGATTTTTTCTCTTGACCTTAAGGTCGGCCTGTGATGTGTTATTTTTGAAAAATATTAGAAAATCAAGTATAAATTAAGGGTTTTTCCTCTCATTTTACACCTAATTCATTTCCAAGCATCCTAATTCATTATTCAATCAATTATGAAGTATTCAAGCATCTCAAAGCATTATCAAGTCATCCATTGGAGCACTTCATTGCATATCTTCATATTTCTAAATCAATGGTTTGGTGAGTTTGTGACATTGCATGTTGTTTATTCATCATTCTCTTTCTATTTCATTTCATTTCCTAGGGTTTGATTACCTAATTGGGGTTTGACCAAGGAAAACCCCTATTCTCTAACCCTTAACCCTTTTCCCCCTCTTTGCATGTGTGTTTGTAGGTCTTGTATGTAGATTTTTCGAATAGTTTGGTATTAAAAAATGGTCAATAATTCATCAAATTCATTCAAGTCAACAAATCCCTAATTGAAGCTTGGAGACCTCTTTCAACTTGTTTTCTACATAATCTAAATGAGACACAAATAAGGAAGGGACTACAAACCAAAAGCTAAAATTTCCTATCCCAAGTTTCCAAAGATTCCCAAGTGAACTATGTCACCATCTATCATGAATTAGTCCCAATACCATGCTTGAAAAGGGATTTTTACAGTTCTGAATACTCATTTGGTAGATTACTGTTCTAATAGAATTTCTCTAAAACTAGACTAAGTCACCTAGCTTGGCATAAGTGTCTTAGTCAAAATTTCCAATCAACTCTATAGGATTTCAAAGCCTTTCCACATCAAACTTTAGATTCCAAGTGCACCTCTCCAGCCTTGTTCAATTTTGTCATTATTTACTTGCATTCTTAGGTGTTTTTGTATACAACACTATGTTTTCAAACAACTTGGATATCTTAGGTTTTTTATTAATAATCATCTTTAGTATTTATTTTAGTACATTTAGACATTGTATTTAGGCATATTGCATCCATCCTTACATTGATTTTGAGAGTAGAAACTATGCATTTTGATTCTATTTCTCTCCTTTTAAGTGAAAAACCCTAGTAGTGTCAGAGAAGCCTTGGATACCGAAATCAGTGTCCACATTTTGGTGAACCTAACTTTTGAAAAAAATTCTTTCTGATTTCAAGTGCTTTTGCATCCTAGGTTTAACTTGCATCAACATTGCATTAGGTTTTTCATTGTTTAATTTGCATCCTAGGGTTTTAAAAATTGCATTAGTGAAAAGATCATATAGCTTGCATTTTTGCATCATATTTTGTTGGAAAACAATAAAAATCTACATTCTCACACTATAGTTGCATCCATGCATCTAAAAAGCATATAATTGCATTTAAAATTTCTGAAAAAATATCACTAAAATCCTCACTAGGACTAATTCACCACACTGGATGACTTAGTCCTTCACATTTTGCACTGTAATTTTTGGCATTTTCTAAGTATTTTCTACATTTCTATTTTTTGTTACTACATCTATGCTATAGTTTCTAGAATTGTAGTTATCAATTTTTTATTGCTCTTAGTTTAGATTGCATTTCCATCTAGCCACATTTAGAAACCTTTGTATGAGTGTTATGGTGTCTAATTGCTAATACCTTAGTGAGACGAAGCTCAAGATTCATGTTATCCCATGATAATACACAAGTTGTGGATCTTGGATTGTCTAATGCTTCTACTCCTAGTATTGCAACTAGTACACTAGGCATGGTCCTTACCTTTAGCAACCCTTTTCCTTCCAATAACATGCAAGTTGACACATCAAACGATCACATTTTGCATGAAAAAATCATTAACATTCATGAGGGCTTAACACTTCTTCAATATAAATTGTGTCCTGAAAACATTTCAACCACTATGATCCTACTATAGAAAAAATATATCTCCTAATTGAATGTGATGAAGGACTAAACGTTATGAAAACAAATTGTTGAGATATAGAAAAAACATGCCCTTCCACCTTTAGTACATCTCAACTAGAAAACACTATAGTTAACCAAGGAGGCCTAACACTCCTTCTCCCTCCATAATGGCATCCATACCTAGCTATACCACCCCTCAAGTCACCACCACAATGCAACAAGTTAGCAATGCGATACCTTCCTTGACTATTCCTGCTAGTATTCCTAATTCTTATGTGGCATAACATGTTTTCTTCTCTTCCACCATACCATCTATAAGAATTCCATTCACTTGCCCTACTACTATATACACTCCATCACCACTTTCCCTTCCCCCTCTTACCACTTACACTCACCCTCTTTTGACACAACTTTTTCAAACCATCTACTCCATGCAAAAGAAAATATCCACCATCAACAAAAACAAGAATGGACAACCCACCTATTATGTTTGTAGCAACCCACTATCCATAGAAATAATATGAACACCTATGTCAAAAGGAATTTAAATTCCTAGATTTGAGAAGTATGGAGGGAACTGTCTCTAATCATAGTAATGCTTACACCACCTTATGTAGTGACTTTCTATACGCATAAAAATGGTCATGTCTATAATCCTGGCAATTAATTAAATATTTATTATTTAATTAATTTTTCTAAAAGTCCTCTACATATGATTAAATTTAATTATATTGTTCATTCATCTTATTTCTTCTTCCATAATTAAATAAATTTATTTTATTTAATTATTTTCACATGTCCTCTTAATTAATTAAATAAATACATTCTATTTATTTAAATTAATTATCATTGTTTGAATTTAAATTAAATCTTTTGATTTAATTAAATTTAAATATTTCTCTTTCTTCTATTTAATTTTCTTCTTCTAATTAATTAAATGTTTCATTTAATTAATTTCATAAAAGTGATTTAATTAAATAGATCTTATTTAATTAAAAATATCTTATGATTTCTTTCTAAATCCAAAATTAGGTATTTTAACCTAATTGTGCAATCTTCTCATATCATAATTAAATATTTTATTTAATTATGAGATATTCTGCTTTTTTTCAATAAAACATGATTAAAGCTCTCTTCTCACCACAAGTTTTCTTTTGCTTTTAAAAGCTTAATTAAATATTTTATTTAATTAAGAAAAGTTGAATGTCCTCCACAAATAAATAATTGAATTTTTTTTAATTCATTTATTTATCAGCTTTTAATCTTTCTTTTATTCTTATCTTCTCTTCTTTTTCCTCTTTCATAATAAAATAGAAAAATCTAATTTTAGGGTTCTTCTATCCTCTCCTTCAGTTTCATCTTTCTTCAACCGTTCGATCTGCCAGGAATTATCACAACCGTTAATCAAGACAGCCAATCAAAATCATTCGAAAAATCTATAAATACCTGTGTGAATCCAAGCATTGGTAATAGGCAATTAAGTAGAATTCATGCACTTAGTTTATTTAATCATTTTAATTTCAATTTTATCACCATCATCATAGCTTAATCTTGCATATCATATCAAAATATCGTTCTTTAGGAAGACAGTTTGTTGAGCCTAGCCATACAATTTGAGAACACAAGACTGGAATCTACAAAAACAGTAAAGATAGAGGACAATAAGACGACAATGGAGGCAGAATAGAGTTTGCATTTCTTTACTCTTTTTATATTCTCTTTTATTAAATGTCTTATTGTTGTGTTTGAATATTTCATTTCAATTCATTTACGCACTTATTTTTCACACACACATTAAATGGCGCCCACCATGGGGCCTATGCCCCTATTTTAGACTTCTTTCTTGCAGGTTTTTCTTGCAGGTTGGCTCACAGGTTTTCTGGCATTCGGCGGCGCGTCGGGAAGTTTCGGGAAATTTTATTTTTGCAGGTATTTCGGTGCATTTGAGGACTGTTTCGGCGCATCCAAGCATTTCAGCGGTGCATCCAGGAAACAAAACAGCGCATCCGTCACTTTTTGCAGTGCATATAGGCATTTAGTTAGTGCATATAGGAAATAGGTTAGCGCATCTTTATATGTTTCAGAAAATCTAAAAAAAAAAATTTGCATTTAGAATAGCGCATCTAGGTTCTGTTTTCGCGCATCTGAGTAACAGAGCAGCACATTTATATTCTGTTTTAGTGCATTTAGGTCACAGAGTTGCACATCTAATCCCTATTTCTGTGCATCCTGGGGACAGAGCTTCACATCCGAATTGTAACTGAAATTTTGAGTCTGATGCCTTCTGCAGATAGAATTTCTTTCATTTCTTTTTGCTGGGTTTAAAATGAATCAATCTAGGGTAGCCACCACACCTTTATCATGCAGTTAAAATGAACCCCATGTCTGTTGTGAAGCAAAATCTTCACTTAGAATAAATCACTTTTGATTTTGGTGCACATAAAATGAACTTGTTTACTCTTATTGACTGTGCTTGAAAGTGGTAGGTGATTATGCTCTCACCCTGTGCAAACTAGGTGATCAGAAAACCAGACCCACTTTTCCCTATGTAACCCTGACTCAATAATTGAAGTATCCTCTCCCCTTGCACACTTGTGCAATCCAGGTGCAAGAGAAACAGTTATTGACTCTAGAAATGGGCCTGGCTTAAGGGAAAAAGTACTCACCTTAAGGGACGACTCAAACCGCAATGGAGCTAAGGCCAAGCTACCCCGGTATATAAATGTAAATCTTAAGGGAAAACCTAAGGTTGCTTGTGAGGGATGTGTCATACGAGATGGAGTTGTACTCCCTTAAACCCTGTTGAGCTTAACCTCTTCAGGCTGGAGTGCCACCTTAATGGTGATTAATCTCTTGCCCCATGTATGGCCACTCGAACGGGGGTCCCGAACTAAAAACCATTGTTTAGAAAGCCAAAAACCTTCTATCTGCTAGTCCAGCACCGGTCGGTGTGAAGCCTTCCACACTTTCGCAGTCAATAGTAGAGGTGATCAGCTCGCCATGGGAGTTTCATGGGGGTTGGAAGCTTGGTTGGCCTGAGAAGAGAGTGCACTGTAAGGGGGAGCCTGTGCAGCCAAGCTTCTGGATTCACACGCTACTGATATGCGGTTGGGGAAACCCATGTGGAGTCTAGCGGATATCGTCCTGGCCTAACCTAGGTTGTGCTTGTCTTATTCTGTGTTTGGTTACAAATCAACTTAAATCAGACTATTTGCTGTGCTTTCAAAACATTAATTCAGATAAAGGATCATCCAAGAACAAACATGACAAATTTCAGCTGAAAATTGGTCAAAACTGTCCTTAGACAAATTGTTTTAGCGCATTTAGGAAAAACTGTAGCGCATTTCAATTCTATTCTAGTGCATTTGTGTTCTGTTTCGACGCATTTAGGGTATTTTGCTGCGCATATGTGCTCTGTTTTTGCGCATTTGAGGTATTCTGCAGCGCATTTGACTCTTTCTCCAGTGCATTTACCATTTTCTGTAGCATTTAGGAAACAAAATAGTGCTTTTAGATTCTTGTCACAGACCTGAATCTCTGAGATTTTAATCCCATGTTGAGAAAGTGGAAATCAACCAAGTTCACCAAGAAGTCAGTTTTCAATAGGATCAAGAAGCCCAAAACAATTTTGAGTTACAAAAAGACTTTAGATCGCAGGGAATTTCTGTATAAGAGCCGAGACGTCTTGCTCCATTATTGCACATTTCTCCATAGATACCAAGACTACATTAGGGGATTCACTGACGATTATGCTGTAGAACCTTTGGCTACCCAAGCTTATTATCAAAGATTAGCATTGTCTCAACGTCACAATCTTAATCAACTTCTTGAGTTTGAGAATATACCGCAACCTTCAATTGAATATTCAACGCGTCCTAATCAAATCCTTCAGTAACCTTTGATCATATCTGAGGATTTCTTCCATATGCCTATTTTTACAAGATCTCAACACAATAAGCTAGGAGATACCTCTCAACAAGAAACTTCCACACACAACATTCAAGAAGAAGGTGAACGCGATAGTCCTCTTTTTAGTGTGAGTCACAATCCCCTTTTTAGTGACAACAATATGGTTGATAGAGGGGAAGATTCGTTGCTTAAAAACACAAACAGGAACAAAACTCCCGTAGATAGTGATAATGAGCAAGAGGAAGAACTTAAAGAGGCATAACAGAATCCAAAGTTTCTTAAAATCCTTGAACAGATTATACAACATGACAAAGAGAAGTATTTTCTTTTCTTAGCAGATCAAGGAGCCAAATTGCCTAAAGACTTTGATACTAAGAAATTAAAAGCCACAGAGGAAGAGCCATCCCTATCTGAATACGCCTCCTTCAAAAAAGAGTTTAGAGAAATGCAAGGAGAAATCAAAGAGTTACGAGGAGGAACCACAACTAAGAAATACACTTTGGATGACGTATATCCTTATCCTTTTGATAGAAGTCTCAACATGATTCCATTTCCTAAACACTGTGAAATCCGCAAATTTGATCGTTATAATGGAAAATCAGACCAAGTTGACCATGTTAGAGACTTTCGAAACATGACATTGGAATTTTCCCACGAAGATACATATTTATTGTGATTATTTCCTCGAAGCCTTGGAGTCAACTCTATGGAATGGTTATCTAAGATTACACCTCCTGTTCGAACATTTGAGGAATTAATGAATTTGTTCATAAAACAATACTCCTACAACATTCAACACCAGATCACCATGATTGATCTTTGCAAAGTTACGCAAAAACCTGGGGAATCTTTCACTACCTTTCTTCAAAGATGGAGGAGAATGTTCACTAGGTACCCCCGTCATGTCCCTGAAAAGGAGAAAATGGTTACTTTCATCACTAGCCTCAACTCAGAAATGAGCTATCATTTAAATCTACACTATCCACCTTCCTTTGAGAAATTGATTGAGGATGCCATCACCATCGAAAGTGCTTTGGTCAAAAGAGGGACAATAAAACTTGATAGGGACAACCCTAGCTCATCTAATCATTACAACAGTCAAGACAAGTCAAAATTTTGGACCCGCAACAAGAACATTGTAAACGATGGTGTTGTAGATGCAAATCATATTACAACTAGGCCGTTTGTTCTGAGCACCCCAAACACTACTCGTAATAACAATGTCAATTTAGTCGTGAATCTAGGAAACAATCATCCCCCTCAAATGAACAACAACCAGGGGACGACCAACAACCAAAACTACTGAGGAAACAACAACAACAACACTCCAGGGAATACCTCAAATACAAACTCACAACGTTTTCCATTCTTCTCCAATAGAAGAACTTTCACACCACTAGGACAATCCTTGGAATCAGCTTTCAAAGAGGTTATGGAAAAAAATTTCCTTACGTTACCACCGCAACGTAATTATGAACCTAGTATAAAACCTCCATCATGGAATGATGCTTATTTTTGTGACTATTATAGGTGCAGAGGGCATCGTACAAACCAATGTCAAGCTTTGAAACATGCTATTCAAGATCTCATTGACAAGGCCATTATCACAGTAGAAGGACAACAGAAATCCAATGAAGATCACCAAGCATTTCGCAACCCTCTACCAAATTATCAAAAGGGAGAGTCTTCTAATAAAAATGTGAATCAAATTGATGACAATGTAATTCGTCACCTCTATACAGATAATGAGCAAGTCAACGTTATAAAAATCAAGGAAAAAGTAGATAATGGACAAGTGAATGTCACAACAAGAGCCCAAGCTAAAGTTATCTTAAAGGGTACCTCTTCAAAATTCGCTGAGACTTTCCCTCAACATCAATATGACTTAGTCAACCAACTTCTAAAAACTTCTGCTCAAATCTCCATTTTAGAACTCCTAAAAATTTCCCCCTCACACAAGGAAATTTTAGACAAAGCCCTTTTTGACACAACTGTATCCACAGATTTGGATGTGGACAGATTTCAAGCCATGGTAGGACATTTGTCCTCACCCACATGCCTTTCATTTTTGGACAAAGACGATATTTCCATGACTCATCCCCACAATTCATCATTATACTTAGAGGTCATGATCCATAAGTTACGTGTTAAACGTGTTCTAATAGATGGAGGGGCTGGTCTAAATATATGTACCTTGAAGGTCGTTCAAGCATTAGGGTTTGCGGAAGACTCCATTGATCCTAGAAGGAAGATTACTATAAAGGCCTATGATGATGAGGAGAGGACGTCTAAAGGTCTAATCATGCTACCAATCAGAGTGGGACCCGCTATCAAAAATACCTTTTGTCAAGTTTTAGATCGAGATCTTGCATACATCTTGTTGGGTCATCCTTGGATCCATGAAATGCAAGCTGTTCCGTCCACTTACCATCAATGTCTTAAGTTTCCATATGACAGATAGGAGATCACTATACCAGCGGATAATTCAAACACCCAAACTTGTGCCAATGTCAAAACTCATCAGGATACTTTGGTTCCAAATAATCGAGAAGCACTTGCTAATACTTCTCCTAAGCATGAGACACAAATCAGTCAATTAGCCAAAAGCTTTGACAAGAAACTGCAGTTCAAGGAAAACGAAGTTGGGGAATATTCCCTTTGTCTTGCTAATCTACCTACATCTCCTAAATCACATGGAAAACCTTCTATTACACAACAACAGATATCGGCAGCATCAACATCAGCACAAATACAAACAGAACCCACTACCAAGTTCAATGGACAATTTGTCAAAGAAAAGTTTCCCATGGGAGATTCTGAGGATGCAGCGATTCTAGATTGGCTTTATAAGGATGAAGAGGAAACAGTTCAAAATGTTACCTTACCAACATATCAATATGGGAAAGGATATTCCATCATGCAAAAGATGGGAAATGACAATGGTCCTCTTGGAAAAAGAAAAGAAGGTGTAGTTGAGCCTATCCATCTCCCAGGGCTCGCGGCATATGATAAAACTGGAATAGGCTATGATGCTACCCAATCTAAACAGTCACAAGGTAATGTTTTTACACTACAAGAAGGTTCTGACAAGAAAGAGATATGTTTGGCATCAATCCTGAACTGCATAGAAAATAATTCTGATACTGATTTTGCTGAATATGAATGGGATACCATCCACAATGATGAATTTTGGAGGGACAAAGAGGTAGATGTCATACACAAGTACACACCCATTTTAATCAAAGGGGAAGGTTCAGGATCCCAACCACAAGAATCTGAACCGCAACGCAACCATGAGTCTAGTGATACTGAGTCGGATTTTAACGAACAAGACTATTAGGAGAATAGTACCATCATTGACTTATCTCATAACTCGGATCCTACAGATAACTCTGTCTTGACCCTAACTATCACCGATTTCACAAAACCAAATGACATGTTACCTTTAATTCACCCTAATCTCATTGACTGGGATCTGATAGAACCTATTGATATACCTACTTTTCCCAATGACGAAGCTATCATAAACTTCTTTTCCGCCAAAGGTGTCGATAATTGTTCCACTAGCGATTTTCGGTATGAAGTCTTTAATCAGGAGAGTGTCAAGTCTCCTAGCTACAAAAATGAAAATAAAGAAAAATGATCTAGTGGTGAAAACCAGAATATGGCAGTACTAGATCAAGGAAAAGATAAAATAAAGAGCGTATCAGATGGGACTCTTGACACTCTCCCAGAGCACTATCATGAGCGATTGCCCATCTTGATCGAACCTACTAAGGAAATCAATATTGCAATTACAGATAAACCAAGGATTTTACAGCTAGCTGAATCAATGACAAATAAAGAAATCCCAGAATTCATGCGCTTTCTCAAAGAAAATCAAGTTAATTTTTCTTGGTCATATGCAGATATGCCAGGTCTTGATCCTGATCTCATTATGCATCACTTATCTATCAAACCAGGAGTTAAACCAGTAAAACAAAAGCTCAGAAAGATGAATCCTCATGTAGCACTACTGGTTAAAGAACTCAAGAAGCTCCTAGATGCAGGTTTTATAAGACCAATTGCCTATGCAGAATGGATCTCCAATATTGTACCAGTAGCAAAACCAGACAAACGTGTAAGAGTATGCACTGATTTCAGAGATCTCAACAAAGCTTGTCCAAAGGATGACTTCCCGCTCCCTAGCATCGACACTATAGTTGACTTGATAGCAGGCCATGCCATGTACTCATTAATGGATGGTTTCTCTGGTTACAACCAAATCAAGATTGCACCAGAAGACCAAGAGAAAACAACTTTCACTTGCCCGTGGGGAACATATTGTTGGAATGTTATGCCTTTCGGCTTAAAGAACGCTGGAGCTAATTATCAAAGAGCTATGACTACAATCTTTCATGACATGATGCACACATTCATGGAGGATTATGTAGATGACATATTGGAAAAATCACACACCAGAGAAGGAAATTTGGAAATACTGTCTAAAATATTCACCAGATTGGAGAAATTCAAAGTTCGCCTAAATCCTAAGAAATGTGTTTTTGGGGTCACATCCGAAAAGTTGCTAGGATATATTATTTCAGAAAAAGGAATTGAAGTGGATCCTGCAAAAGTTCAGGCAATCATGCAGATGCCTCCTCCAAAGAATATCAGTCAATTGAGGTCACTACAAGGGCGGCTACAGTCCATCAGAAGATTCATTGTACAATTGGCTGACAAAAGTCTACCATTCACACATCTTCTACATAAAAATGTTCCGTTTAGATGGGATCACAAATGTGAAATGGCATTTCAACAAATCAAGCAGTACCTGATGAACCCACCAGTTCTCGTTCCACCCAATCTAGACAAACCATTGATCCTGTATATTGCTGCGACCGAGACATCCTTGGGAGCATTATTAGCACAAGAAGACCATGAAGGGAAGGAACATGCCATCTATTATATTAGCAGAACATTGACAAGTCATGAGCTTAATTACACTTTCATTGAGAAGGCTTGTTTAGCAGTCGTCTTTGCTTCACATAAATTCTGACATTACATGCTAACTCATACAATTAATCTTGTTTCAAAAATTGATCCACTCAAATACCTACTAAGTAAAGCATCACTAACAGGAAGGTTAGCAAAATGGGTCATGATTTTGAGTGAGTTTGACATCCACTATGTTGATCGCAAAGCAATCAAAGGACAAGTTATTACGGATCAACTAGCAGATGCTCCTCTACAAACAGAGCACCCCTTACACATTGAATTTCCAGATGCTGATGTTTTTGCAGCACACTTTAAGCAGTTATGGTCCTTATACTTTGATGGTTCTTTTACTCAACATGGATCGGGGGCAGGCATCCTCTTTGTCACTCCTCAAGGACATACCATTCCTCGGTCATATAGGCTAATGTTTCCATGCACCAATAACATAGCCGAATATGAGCACTAATCACTGGATTAAAGACAGCATTGGAATGGAGGATTATAGAGCTACAAGTTTATGGCGACTCACAGTTAGTCATTAATCAAATGAATAATGATTATCAGACTAAAGATGACAAGTTCTTGCCATACAAGAAGATGATTGATGACTTCAAAAAGTACTTTGTGAACATTCAGTTCACACAAATTCCAAGGATTGACAATAAAGTGGCTGACGCTATGGCTACGATCGCCTCATTGATACAACTCCCAGAAAAATAGACTCGCTATGAATTTCTAGTGGAACAATTATTGACACCTGCCTATGACACACCCGAAAGCCAAATTATCTACCACCTAGTCGGATCCGATTCACCCTGGTATGGTAAAATTTATACCTACCTAAAATATGAAACTTTACCACCTGACTTATCCTGCAACCAAAAGCGTAACTTTATCTGACAATCCTCTCAATATACCCTCATCGCTGATACCCTTTACCGCCGTGGTCTTGATGGTACTTTACTTCGATGTCTTGAACGTGATGAATCTGAGAAATCTTTACAAGAAGTTCATGGGGGAATTTGTGGTACTCATTCGAGTGGACTAACCTTATCCAAGAAATTGATTAGAATGGGCTACTACTGGCCTACAATGGAAAGGGAATCATTCACTTTTGTTAAAACATGCTCAAAATGTCAGATTCATAAAAATCTTATTCATGCTCCTGCACAAGAACTTCATTCATTTACACCCACCTGGCCATTCTCTCAATGGGGGTTAGATCTAGTGGGAAAAATTCATCCTTCTTCTTCAAATGAGCATAAGTTCATTATCACAGCGACAGAATATTTCACTAAGTGGATTGAGGCAGTACCTCTCTCTAAAGTCACTAGAAAACAAATCTCATCCTTCATACTCAACTACATTATTTGTCGATATGGTATTCCTAATGCCATTATTATAGATAATGGTCGACCATTCAAAAATCAGGATGTTGATGAACTTTGTGAAAGATTTCATATTCAGCACAGATATTCCATGCCTTACTATCCTCAAGGGAATGGCCAAGCAGAGGCCTCAAATAAGACTATCCTAAAGATCTTGAAGAAAACTGTCAATGACTCTAGGAAGGATTGGCATGTTCAACTCAATCCCGCCTTGTGGGCTTACAGAACTAGTGTCCGAACGCTGACAGGAGCAATGCCTTTTGCCCTCGTCTATGGAGCAGAAGCCATATTGCCTTTAGAGGTAGAAATACCTTCTTTAAGAGTATCACTGAAAGGTCTAATAACAGATGAGGAATACAGAATTTCTCGACTACAAGAGTTAGAACTTCTAGATGAAAAGAGATAAAGAGCAGCTGACCATTTGAAGGCATACTAGCAGATGATGTCTCACAGCTATAATCATAAGGTAAAGCCACGTACTTTCCAGGTGGGGGATTTAGTCCTGAAAGAGAACCCACGAAATCAACAAGACCGAGAAAAGAAAGGAAAATTTGAACCAAATTGGCTAGGCCCTTATGTGGTTATTGCAGTCTATGGCTCGGGAGCATACAAGTTATCAACACCCGAAGGAGACCTGTTCGATGAACCTACTATGTTCAAAAAAAACAAATAAAAGACAGAAAAAGTCTTAAAAATCCAAAAACAGCAGAAAAGTCCTCAAAAAAGTCCGAAGAAATCCAAAAGCAGAGAAAAAGTCCGAAAAATCCAAAACAGCAGAAAGTCTTGAAGAAATCCAAAAACAAGAAAAAGTCTGAAAAAATCCAAAAGCAGAAAAAGTCCGAAAAATCCAAAACCAAAAAAAGTCTTGAAGAAATCCAAACAAAAAGTCGAAAAAATCCAAAAAAAATCCGAAAAATCAAAAAAAGCAAAAAGTCACAAAGAAAATATCAAAAAAGAATGTCATGGGTGAAAACCCAAAGTGTCTATTGACAAGAAAATACAAAAATCAAAATGTCATAGGGTGAAAACCTGCAAACAGGCAGTCTATTGACAGAAAAATACAAAAAAATGAAAAATGCAATAAATACGGATAGTGAAAATCCGCAAACAGACGCTATCTGTACCTCTCCATTTATTAGTTCCTGTTTTGCACTTTATCTTTTCAAAGCTTCCCTTTTTCCGCATCTTTTTCTGCATCTTAAGGTCATTAATCATCCTGCCACCATTTGCCTAAAGGGTTAAAACGTCTTACCATGGCTTGATCGTCTGTACATATTTCTTTCCTCAAGTTGTGTCAATAAACGGGGCAAAAACTCAATTGGGGGCAATTAACTTTCAGAGCATACCAAAATAGCTAGACCATGACATAGAAATCCGAACATGCCAACAAACAACAAAACTCATGCAACCACTTTGTCCGATCATAAAACACTTTTTAGCGAGATGTCATATCCTTGTCTATTGGATGATCCAGAAATCTGAATAAATGCATGAAATAATAATATTACATGTTTGACCACAAGTTGCTTGATTTTCGATATCATTACTCGGGAGCATACTCAATGATGTACTGCACTAGAGAAGCAAGGAACGAAAATGATTTTTCTTTGTCTGCTGTCTTGAGGTTAACAGTCCAATCTGATGCAAATATGTCACAGGACATGACGTTCAAAGCAAATATCATCGATGACAGTTCCACATTTGCATCAGAATAGTGGTTAATCTTTGTCTGTTTATGCAAGAAATGCTCAGGTCATCTCGGTTCAATTATACCTCAATGCTTGTGTTCGCTTGCTATATCAAAATTCATGAAAGTTGTACTCTGGTCATCATTGGCGCTAATTTCCCCTCTGATGCTTGTACATACTTCCAACATTTTAAATGTTCTATGATGATTCAAGAAGGCTTGTAATAGGCTCAACAAACTGGTTAGTTTCATATAGTTGCACATTCATTAGATCATTGTATATATCTGCATATTGGATTCACATCAGTGTTTTGAAAGACTGAAGGATTGCATTAACGGTTGTCATACAATTTTGAGTTTTTGTGGAGGACATTGGGACATTTGACTCATTTGCATCCATTCATTATTCTCATTATCATCATTTTCATTCATTGCACTCATTCATCTACCATTTCATTCTCATTTTTCATCCATCATTTATCATTTTATCATTCATTTATCATTTATCTTTTCACTTCGTCATCCTTATTTATCATTCGTGACATCATTCATTTATTATTTCATTCCTTTATCATTATCATTCCTTCATCATTATCATCATCATTTACCATATCATTTCACTCATTTTATCAATATCATCATTATTTTACCATGATCATTTTATCATTACCATATCATTTATTATTCATTCCATCACTATCATTTCCAATTGTTGTTATCATTTACCATATCATCATTCATTTATCATTTATCATTTATCATTTATCATTTCATTTTTCATTATCATTTATCATTCATTTATCATTTACCATTTTATTTCGTTTACCATTTATCATTTCATCCTTCATTTGTCATTTATCATTTCATTATTCATTCATTTATCATTTTATTGTCTCATACCATTTCATTACCATTCACATTTATCATTTTATTATCATATTATCATTTTACATATCATTTTATCATATTACCATTCATACCACATCACGATGCATTTCATACATGGAAAATTCAAAAAGAAATTAACATCTCACATATATACATACATCATCACAAAATCATTGCATACACATCATAATCACTAGATCATCCTGCATCATATGGATTAGTCCGCACATGTAATAAAAGCATATCAAAATCCATCTCAAATCATATATGCATACACGTCACATCCATAACATAATACAAATGCATCCACATAAAACATCATCAAAAATACCGCTGCTACATATCATCACTCATCAAAATAATACAAGTGTCCAATGTCCAATGAAACTAACAAGTTCAAAACATCATACATAAGACATGATCAAAACTCAATATACAAAAAAATCAGCCCCAAAATGGCTAACTGGTGGATGCCCCTGAAGAAGCTGGTCCGGAAGGAGGTGGCCTGCCACTAGTCCCTGCATCAGGATCCCGTCGAGGCCCTGTAACCTCTCTCCCATGTGTCAATGTCTGGGATCGGGTCCTCGTCCTGCTGTGTGATCTGGGATATGGCTCTCGCCGCTCAGGAGGGCATAGCTCCTCATAACGAACTCTGTAGTACTCTGCCTCTCTGGCTGCCTCGAATCCCTCTGCAATGGCCTCTCGTAGGGAGGTACTCTCTATGGTACCCATCAGCCTCTGTGCTACACCCTCAGCCTCCTGTACCCACCGTCTAAAGGCATCCCTCTCTGCTACCAACTGTGCCACCTGAGGATCCGGGGCAAGCATCTGAACCTATACCTGTGCCTGAGCCTGTGCCTGTGCCTGTGCCTATGCCTGTGCAAGCTGTGCCTGTAACTGCACTATCATGCTCTGAGCCTGCACCAACTGACTCTGAAGCTGTGCCTGCTGCCCCTGAAAGGTTTGCACCTAACCCTGCAATGCATCTATCTGTGCCTGCTAGGACGACGTTGTCACCCTAATCACCGTCTGAGGCCTAGCACCAGATCTAGACCGTCGAGGAACCTGTACTCTGCCGAGGCTGTCTACTATCTGTTGTCTCTGCTCATCCCCGTCATCTCCATCATCTCCGTCCTCTGAGCTGCTCTCCTCCTCCCCATCTCCACTCTCCTCACTCTCCTCTCCCTCCTCTCCCCCACCCATCGCCTGCTCCCCACCAGCCACACCTCTTGGTATCCCTGCTCCTGGCTGTGGTGCTGCTCTGATCGCTCGTGCCTCATCTGGCACTGTAAACCGTGGAAATGGATGTGTGTGAAAATACTGGGCATAGTCATCTATCATCCTAGCATCCAAAACCTCTGGCCTGTCCGCCCATACCTCGGGCTGTAATGCGGTGTACTCTATATATGCTGCCTGATACGGAATGCATGGCCCCCATCCTACATCCCCCTTACGCCACCCATAATGAGCAACGCCCTGGGGCATCCCCTGCGTAAAACCAAACTGTCTTAGAACCCGTAGTGCCAAAAACCTCTCAATAATAAAGGGTATCCACCCTATCAGGTATCGTGGTCTGCACACAAATGGCATCTCTAACTGATCTGCTGTCCATGCCTCGCAATCTGTGTAGGGCCTCCATATCACTGAATCCACATCATCCAACACTCTCTGCCAGTACTCTACCTTGCCCAACCTCTGCTGGACAACTGCACCAGAATATGCATACATGTACGGCCTCCCTGCTGGTCTCGCCCTGGTACAAAGTGGTCTCGTGACAGCAATGTGCTCCCATGCCCAGATCTGCAACAATGTAACTCCACTCGCTAGGCTAGTGGATCCTCTGTACACAATCCGATGTAAGTCATGATACATGTCCGCTAGGACACAGCTACCCCAGGAAAATCTCCGTGGCTGAGTGATCATCCACTCTAGCATCCTCCCCCAACCCACAGCGAATCCCTTGGACTGATGGTCTGGTCCAAGAAAACCTCCAACAAATGCTGCCAATACTGCAACAAGAGCCGGATACCTGCTGAAGTCATCCCAATCTATCCAGTACCCATAAATACCAGGATCGCCACATATCCGCTGCAACGCCTCAGTCCCACCAATCTCCTTGTGGTCATAAACCACAAGGGCTCCAACAACCGGAATCCCCAGAATCTGGTACACATCCTCTGGCGTCACACTCATCTCACCTATCGGCAGGTGGAAGGTGTTATGCTCAGAATGCCATCTCTTGGCCAAGGTCGTCAACAGTCCTCTGTTGGCCCGAATGCCTCGCGGCATGGCCAACAACGGTCCTAATCCGCAGTCCGCTATCACCTGTAGCTCTGCAGGAGTCAACTCTCCTATCCGCTTCCAACACAAGGGGAACCGCTCTCTGATCTGGAGGCTTTTGAAAGCCTCCTATTTTGTCCAAAACATCACAACACATACATCAAATCAGACTCATATCACATGATCTATCTACCCAACATCACATATCAATGACTCATATCAAGTGTTACATCACTCTATCATCATTTACTATTTGTTTTTCTTTTCAGGAAAGCAAATTTATCAACGCTCATCATTTTCTATTTGTTTTTTTATCATAGAAAGCAAATCAATTACAACATCTACTCTTTGTTTTTCAATCGTGAGAAGCAAAGTTATCAAATTCAAATCAATCAATTACTACATCTACTCTTTAGTTTTCAATCGCGAGAAGCAAAGTTATCAAATTCAAATCAATCAATTACCACATCTACTCTTTTTTTTTCAATCGCGAGAAGCAAAGTTATCGAATCCAAATCAATCAATCACTCATCTACTCTTTGTTTTTCAATCGCGAAATGCAAAGTTATCAGTTCTCTATTCGATTTTCTATCCTATCAACATGATGATCCAACAATTTATCTATCTATTGACTAAAGAAGCAATTTTAATCATCATTTTTCATCACACAAACATTTTGCAATTTTTTCCTCAAAGCGCAATTCTGTCACCCTTATGCGCAAAAACCCCATATGCGCTAAAATTTCTCTCCTATGTGCTATATTGTTTACCCAATGCGCTAAAACCCTGAATGCGCAACTCTATTTCCTTACAGCGCTACTTTAACTACCTGATGCGCAACTTTAGCACTTTTGGACCAAACCCTAAATGCACAGTTCTGTGCCCTAGATGCGCTAAAACACCTACGTAGTCGATTTCGCCCTAAATGCGCAATTCTATCTGTCGGATGTGCTAACAAATCAATTTTTGTTCTCTTCCTATATGCACTACGGAATTTCCTAGATGCGCAAAAAGAATTGTCGAATGCATTAGAACTATTCCTAAATGCGCTAAAACGTTCAAATTTTTTTTTAATCCGACTTAAAACGATTCAAATTTGATCTAAAAAAATAAAAATTGACAACATAGAGGGTTCAAATCACTCACCGGTGGTCCATACGCTGGTGGTCTCTGATATCGTCGCGCCTGCTCGAACCTATGTCTGTGCACGGGGATCACCATCTTGCCAAGTCACTCTCAGAGCTCAAATTTTACTATAGCAGCAAGGTGAAAATGACACTTCATTTTACCTCTTTTACCTTATAAGGGTCCTTTTAGGGTGGGCATTGGTGGCATTTTTCATTTTTCAACCTCTTTTTCACTGGGGCATCGACCACATCATCTATCGGGAGCTAAATCACTGTTTCCCAATCCTTATCCACTTCTTCTTCCGTGATTTATCTCCCGAGGGGGCATCATCGACATAAAAAAAAATCGGAAACATATCAAGGGAATTTTTTATTATTATTATTCTTTGAAGCAATGCGTTTCACACATCACTTCAAAGAGGGGCAAAATGTATACGCATAAAAATGGTCATGTCTATAATCCTGGCAATTAATTAAATATTTATTATTTAATTAATTTTTCTAAAAGTCCTCTACATATGATTAAATTTAATTAATTTAATTATATTGTTCATTCATCTTATTTCTTCTTCCATAATTAAATAAATTTATTTTATTTAATTATTTTCACATGTCCTCTTAATTAATTAAATAAATAGATTCTATTTATTTAAATTAATTATCATTGTTTTAATTTAAATTAAATCTTTTGATTTAATTAAATTTAAATATTTCTCTTTCTTCTATTTAATTTTCTTCTTCTAATTAATTAAATATTTCATTTAATTAATTTCATAAAAGTGATTTAATTAAATAGATCTTATTTTATTAAAAATATCTTATGATTTCTTTCTAAATCCAAAATTAGGTATTTTAACCTAATTGTGCAATCTTTTCATATCATAATTAAATATTTTATTTAATTATGAGATATTCTGCTTTTTTTCAATAAAACATGATTAAAGCTCTCTTCTCACCACAAGTTTTCTTCTGCTTTTAAAAGCTTAATTAAATATTTTATTTAATTAAGAAAAGCTGAATGTCCTCCACAAATAAATAATTGATTTTTTTTTTAATTCATTTATTTATCAGCTTTTAATCTTTCTTTTATTCTTATCTTCTCTTCTTTTTCCTCTTTCATAATAAAATAGAAAAATCTGATTTTAGGGTTCTTCTATCCTCTCCTTCAGTTTCATCTTTCTTCAACCGTTCGATCTGCCAGGAATTATCGCAACCGTTAATCAAGACAGCCAATCAAAATCATTCGAAAAATCTATAAATACCTGTGTGAATCCAAGCATTGGTAATAGGCAATTAAGTAGAATTCATGCACTTAGTTTATTCAATCATTTTAATTTCAAGTTTATCACCATCATCATAGCTTAATCTTGCATATCATATCAAAATCTCGTTCTTTAGGAAGACAGTTTGTTGAGCCTAGCCATACAATCTGAGAACACAAGGCTGGAATCTATAAAAACACTAAAGATAGAGGACAATAATATGACAATGGAGGCATAATAGAGTTTGCATTTCTTTACTCTTTTTATATTCTCTTTTATTAAATGTCTTATTGGTGTGTTTGAATATTTCATTTCAATTCATTTACGCACTTATTTTTCACACACACAGACTTTATCCTAGGTGATAAACTGTTGGAAAAATTGTTTCCTAGGACTTTAAAAGAAACTTCCATAGAATGGTTTTCCTCTTTACCAAACAACTCAATTCATTCATTCAATGAACTAGTTGATGCATTTATAAATCATTTCCACATACATATGACTCCAAAGAATACCTTGGCCAATTTCATGAAATGCAAACAACATGAAGAGGAAAAGATAACTAATTTTATCTCATGATACCAATCTCTTTACTCTCAAATCGATGTCAAGATTCTTGATCCACATATTCAAAAGATGTTTATAGAAAACTTGAAAACTAAAGTTCAATATAAAATCACAATGATGAAATTTTCCTCCTTTATTCACTTGTGTACTGCCCTTTGTGATTATCACAATTCGATTAGTAGTTGTGATGTAAAGTCCACTTCTAGCCAAGTTGAGAAATTTGAACATGCCAATTCAAAAAATTCACAACCATTTAGAAAACAAAATAAAGGTTTCTTACAGTTCTAGCCCCATCACCAACCAGGTAGTAACTATTAAAGCTGCAATACCTTAAATAGTTATGGAGATCTGAAATGATAGTTTACATCTTTACCAGACACTATTCATAACACAATGTCCCAACTTATACAACAACAAATTATTACTTTACCTACTTTTAAACCACTCGATCCTACTAAACCTTTACCACCAACCTTTAAACCCAACGCTTATTGCCATTATTATAGACAAAATGGACATGACATTGAAAATTGTAAGCATGTTCAATACCTTGTGCAAGACCTCATTGATTCTAGTTGTCTATCTATTTCAAATGTTAATGTTAAAGGAAATATGTCTGTGGCCCCTCCAAATTAGAATTTACAAATTTTTACCAATCCCATACCCAAACACAATGTGTCATTTGTCAAAGCTAGCAAAAATCAAAACAATGATGTGATGAATATTCATATAGATATTAAACTTCCTGATCCTATTTCACATACCACTACTATTAATCCTATGGATTAAATGATAGGCACGATAGACATTATCCCTCATAAGGGCCAACCTAAGAAATATCTTGATATTACTTTCTCATCTAAGGACATACTTCCAAATCTTCTTGATGGTCTCTTGACATTGCCACCTATATTTATGATAATCCCACTAATGGGATACTCATAGATCCCACCCATGGCAAGACTATGATCACTAAGGATGTTTTGGTATTACATGATCTTTATCAAGATGATTATGATAAACCAAAAGCATGGATCAAAACATACAATGTTTTCACTTTCCCTATGATAGGATCAAGCATCCTTCCATTAGAGATAGGACCTAAAAACAATGGATGTTACATTCTCCATCATCCCATAGTCAAATCAGTTTCGATTGAGGCTAGGTCATTCATGGCTTTGCTCAATGAAAGTTTTCCCTTTGGTCATACAAAAAAATTTTAAGACTTCTTTTTCATTGCTTACAAAAATTTTAAAGTAGAGAAAATTACAGAATTTTCCCTCCGCAACACATCCCCGTCCACTTCTGACACTCCTATCCTCGATGAAACAATGTTGCAACCTCAAGAAGAGCCAACAAATAAAACTCAAAAAACCTTGAAACTTCTCCCACATCATCCAAATGACCACAAGATAATGATAATAACTCCATCATACCTCGTCGTATAAAAAAAGCTTATAAGGAAAAAGAGAAATTGGATGAACAACCTTCCATGTTTTCTTCTATTCCTCCCCTTAAGAAGGAGAGAAACCAATGGTTGATAAATCCACTCCTTCAAAAGCCCAACATGATAAAAAAAACCAAAAGAAACCAAGGAGCTAGGGAGCATAGGCTTCAATGTCGTGCCCTTGCTCACAAGCCACAAGATGAAGAAAATAAAGAAAATCAAAATCTGCACTTGACAGAAGAAATGCATGATGATCCTCCTCCCCAACCACAACAAAATGATCACATACATAAACCACAAATCGTGATACGTCCTTCATTGGACATTATCATTTTCCCTCCTATTGTGATTAACCTAGATGATGATGATAAGATTACTAAACTAGATGAAGAGGTGCATAATGATATGAATACAAATTATTATCTTCTTCCATGAGCTTAAATGACAAATCTACTACAATTGTAGAACCTAGTGCTCCCCCTAGTTCAGGACTTGCACTTGTCCCTTTGGCTAGTCGACCACCCTTGAAAAATCCTAAACATGATTTGGAGGAAAATGACTTGCTCGATGGTTGGATTTCATTTTCCCTATTTTTCTTTTACATTTTCATTCTCTTTTGCATGTTCACATGTGTTTAACGTGTTTCCTTGGGTATGTACAGGATCATGATGGGCCAAAAAATGACAATATGATGGGTATTTGTAGGGTATGTGGCTAACAACTTTTTTTTTACCCAAAATTGATGAAATAAAAAGGGTTTTTAAAGGAGATTCTCAGCTTTCCACCAATATAAATTATGCTTTACTTTTAATTTAGTAAATAATTATTATTCATTTTCTATTTGAATTATGACTAAAGTACTGATTGATAGGCTGATTGAAAAACATCTATAGCTTTCAAACGGTATCACATTTTTGGAAACCAAAACATCCATCACATTCTATACTTCATATACTATAGGATTAAAAAAATAAAAATTGAATTTCATGAGGTTTTGACCAAGTTAAGGTGGTCAGACATAGGAGTTTTTATATTTTTTAAATTGTAATAAAAAATTCATAATTAATTATTTACTTGGAAAAAAATTACAAAAAATATGCATCACATCTGGATATGAGTCCTCTTCTTATTTATAAAATCTTATAAATTTTATTATCATTTTATTGTGGTTAGGGTGGTCAGACAGACACCTACTTATTTTTTCCCTGAAATTTAAGTACTAATTCATTGAAATTTCAAATTTTCACGAAATAGATATTTAGAAAAAAAAACCTAGTAGCTTAGAAACTACATTCAATTTTCTATAGATTCTATTCTTACATATTTTTGAAATAATATAGATAACTTATTCAAATTTTTACGTCAAGTTTCCTATCTCTAATTTTTCTTATTTTTTTGCCACTTAAGGGCTTGTTTTTTTCATGATGATCCTGCACATACACCCCTTTGATGTGTCATTTGATGTTCTCTCTCTCTTTGTGACATTCTTGTATTTGTACCTTGATTCTTCTACATGTTGTACATCACTTTCACCTTTTCATTTTCATTTATTTTATCTTTTTCTTACCTTTTCCTTTTGGGGATGATGCAAGGCATTGAGACCACAATGTCTCTTTCATGTTGACCCAAAAGAATCCTTTTCTCTTCTTTTATCTTTTTCTTTCCTTTTCCTTTTGAGGATGACACAAGTCATTGAGACAGAAATTTATCCTTCATGTTGACCCAAAACGTCCCTATTTCTTTTCGTTTTATTTTTCCTTGTGTTTTCCTTTTGGGGATGATGCAAGGAATTGAGACCGTAATGTCTCTTTCATGTTGACCCAAAATATTTTCCTTTTTCTTTCACCTTTTCATTTTCATTTTCTTGTGTTTCCTTTTTGGGATAATGAAAAGTGTTGAGACATACTATGTCTCTTCCATGTTGACCCAAATGGATCTTTCTTTTTCTCTTTTTTGCTCTCTTTGTGCCATTCTTCCAGTTCTATGTATTCAAGGAATGATGACAGTTTTGAGCTCTTTATAGAACATTGCAACAAAGAACATACTGACCTTGAATCCATAGTTCCCTTATGTGTTTGGTGTTTTCATTTTGGGGGAGACTCCTTCCTTTTTATTTTTCCTTTCTTTGACATGACGTAGCCTTACTTGGAAAAATATGACTTGGCATGGGGGCTTTCGAAGTTGGCTCTCATGTCTTCTTCTTATTTTTTCATTTTTTCATTTTCTCCTTTAAAGTAATTGCTCACAATACGATGTGGGTATGTGCAGGATCATGATGGGCCAAAAAGTGGCGATATGATGGGTATGTGTAAGGTATGTTGCTGATGAAATTATTTTTACCCAAAATTGATGAAACGGAAATATTTTTTAAAGGAGATTATTAGCTTTCCACCAATATAAATTATGCTTTACTTTGAATTTAATAAATAATATTATTAATTTTCTATTTGAATTACAACTAAATGCCTCATTGATAGGTTGATTGAAAAACATCTATAGCTTTCAAATGGTATCACATTTTTTAAATCCAAAACATGTGTCACATTCTATGCTTCACATACTATATGATTAGAAAAAAAGATTTGAATTTCATGAATTTTTGACCAAATTAAGGTGGTTAGACATATGAGTTTTTTATATTTTTAAAAAATTGTAATAAAAAAATCATATAATTAATTATTTACTTGGAAAAGAATTACAAAAAAAATATGCATCAAATCTAGACATGAGTCCTCTACTTATATCTAAAATCTTGTAATTTTTTTTTATCATTTTATTGTAGTTAGGGTGGTGAGAGAGACACCTACTTCTTATTTTTTCCCTAAAATTTAAGTAAGTTACTACGTTGAAATTTCAAATTTTCACCAAATATATATTTTTTTAAAAACCCTAGTAGTTTAGAAACTAAATTCAATTTGCTACAGATTCTATTCTTACATATTTCTGAAATAATATAGATAACTTATTTAAATTTTTACGTCAATTTTCCTAACTCTATTTTTTCTGAATTTTTCACCACTTAAAGGCCCATTTTTTCCATGATGATCCTACACATGCCCATGTGTAGCAATTTCTTCAAAGTGGGGGCATACATTGGAACAATTCATTTACATTTTTCATTTTCCTTGTTTCTTAGTGTAGCCTTGTTACTTCATACAATGCATTTTTTCACTTTCTCGATGGAATTGGGTGTAATTTCCTTCATGAGCATGATCTATCTTTGCATATTACATTCCTCTTAGTGGCTTGATGTGATGCACTGCATCCCCTAAGTTGTGAATTTTCTATTCTTTGATCGGTCCTCTCTTGGAGACATTAGACACAATGTTCCCTATGTTAAAGACCTCGTATGAACTAAGCAAGACTCCTTTGAACATCCTTTGCATGTTTCATTTTACATTTTTTATATGGCAACCTGGCATAGCACAACTTGTATGCCTGTAGTGCCATTGTATTTGTTCATGAGCTCAAAGCATACAAATCTTTGCTTTTCTCAAAATGTCATTTTCTTTTGTGGCACCTTATTAAAGTTATCTGAATGTATAACTTTGGTATGGTTGAGCAGGAAGCCCATTCCAAGGCATGAATCTTCCCCATAGCCACTTGCATGTTTGTGAGTGCATACTAGCCATTTGTGTATGTTTCTCACCTTTTTGACCTTCTCACTCAATGGACAACCATGAGTCTCATTGTCTTAGAGTGAGTATGCATTCTTCTTTTTGTAGAAAAATAGCCTAGATCTTATCCACAATGGGTTGGAGAAATGATCAAAGCTTGATCTAACTTTCTTTCCTTTCAACTTCTCTCTTTCATTATTTTTCATCAGTCTCTTGTGTGTTCCTTTATGCTAATGTTTGGTTTTCCATGGGATCTTGATCCTAGGGGATTGATCATCCCTCTTGATTATTGTTGTCCCATCTTACTAGCATGACTACATTTGGATCCCTCCCGATGCACATGTTGGGCTACTTTAGTGTGAGTTTCAAGCAAAGTTCATCCTCTCACTAAAGTGGGGGGTTAATGTGTCACAAAAAAATGTATGGTTAGACATTTTTACACTCACTTGAGTCTTTCTTATGGACTTTGGCTTGATTTTTCCTATATTTAATGTGGTAATGTGGTTAACACACTCACATTAGGTCTTGGACCCTTGAGAATCATTAATAATTCTAGGATGTCTTGTAAAAGTGTTATGAAGTGTTGTAACCCACTTTCAAACTTTACTAGTACCCTTTCATATAATTCACTTAAATAACCCCTTTTTTATCACTTACCAATTCTTATTTCAAAGTTTTGTAAAGAGTTGTAACAAACTCTAATGCTTTTCTAGATGTTTGATCACCAAATTGACCCTTTCTTATGTTTAAATGACCCCTTAATGCACTTTTCAACCCTACTTAAGTGTATCTTTTAGAATATTCCCCTTAAACCTTATTAAATACACTTTAATCCTTGACATCTAGTAAAATTATCCTGGTTGGACCAAGTCACCACTTGGGGTGACTTAGTCCCACTGGGCACAAAAATAAAAATAATTTTAATTTTCTAGCAAGATTTTATTCTCTTGACCTTAAAGTTGGCTTGTGATGTGTTACTTTTGAGAAATATTGGAAAATCAAGTATAAATAAACAAGATTTCCTCTCATTTTACACCTAATTCATTTCCAAGCATCCTAATTCATTATTCAAGCAATTATCGAGTATTGAAGCATCTCTAAGCATTATAAAGTCATCCATTGAAGCACTTCATTGCATATCTTCAGATTTTTACATCAAGGCTTTGGCTAGTTTGTGACATTACATGTTATTTATTCATAATTCTCTTTCTATTTCATTTCATTATCTAGGTCTTGTATGAAGATTTGTTAAAGAGTTTGGTGTTAATAAGTGGTTAACAATTCATCAAAGTCATTCAATCCAATAAATCCCTAATTGAAGGTTGGAGACCTCTTTCAACCTATTTTCTACAAAATCTGAACCAAACACTTGTTTGGAAGGGAAGTGAAGATCGAAAGTTGGAGATTCTTACCCTAAGTTTCTCAAGATTCTTAGGTGGACTAAGTCACCATCTATGGTGAATTAGTCCCACTTCCAGGTTTGCAAAGTGATTTTTACATTTCTGAGTACCCATTTGGTAGATTTCTATTCAGACAAAATTCTTCTAAAATTGGACTAAGTTGCCCAACTTGGCATAAGTGTCCTAGTTAGCATTTTTAGTTAACTCTATAGGATTCTAGAGCCTCTCCACATAATAATTCAGATTCTAGATTCTTCTCTCCAGTCTTGTTCAATTCTCACATTGTTTACTTGCATTCTTAGGTATTTTTGCATACATCACTGTGTTTTCAAACAACTTGCAAATCTTAGATTTTGTATTAATAATCATCTTTGTTTTTCAGTTTAGTGCATTTAAACATTGTATTTAGGCCTATTGCATCCATCCTTGCATTGATTTTCAGTTTATACATTATGCATTTTGGTTTGATTTCTCTCCTTTTAGGTGAAAAACCCTATAAGAGTTAAGAGAACCCTTAGATACCAAAATCGGTGTCCACAAATATCTACCAAATTATGGACAAAAATTTACCTATCAAAGAAATATTTATAAAATTTACCATTGATAGGTTCCCTATCCATCTTCTTGAAACCATTCCCATGTTAATATTATACAAAAACACTCTAATGAGCACATGTAGGATTCTCCTTCCTTTATCACTGGATATGGTTCCATAGTTTCAAGTGATGATGACCTAGACACCTAATAGGAGAATGATACTAAATCCATATTAACCATCTCAACAAGCTCTATAATTTTTGTGCATAATGATGATAACCTACCCCTCTACTACCCTCAATAGACTAGGACCACCAATAAGATACACCTATTTTGGATCAATTCCCAAGCAATGAAGCAATCAAAAAGTTTAGGAGAATTTGAATTGGCATACCAATAGGAGATCACAAATCATGGTTCATCATAGAACTCAAATAGGATGTGTACTTCGGTGGGGAGATTGTATCTTCTAGTCGCAAAAGTGAAAAGGATAATATAAAGATCAAAATGAGACCCCCTAGAGAAAACCACAATGTGGCTCTATTAGATCCTAAAAAGAAGAAAATAAAGGATGAATCTAAATGTGAAAACCTCCCAGAGGCACCTAAGGATGGAATATTCAATCTCCCCATATCTAAATTTCAAGAAAATTCAACAATCCTAGTAGAAGAAACAAAATCCATCAACATTAGGATAGTAAAGAACGCAAAGATCACATACCATGTGGTGTCACTTGATCCTAATGAGAAAGACAATTTCATAGCATTCATCAAAAATAGAAAAATAAATTTTGCATGGACTTGTGTTGAAATGGCTGGACTAGATCCAGAATTAGTTGTACATCATTTGGCTATAGCCCCTAGAGAAAAACCTATCAAGCAGAAACTAAGGAAAATGCATCCTCAAATAACACTATTGGTAAAGGTAGAACTAAAGAAGTTAGCACATGTGGGTTTCATCAGACCTATCAATTATCTGGAATGGATATCAAAACTAGTACCTATGTCAAAGCCCACTAGAGGCATAAGGATTTGCATGGAATTCTGAGAATTGAACAAATCTCTCTTAAAATATGACTTCCAACTTCCAAGTGGGTGATCCCAAAATACTAGTTTACAAATTTTTGGCCAAACTAGACATTGAAGTGATTTTTTATAACTAAATATTCACTTTTGGGCACCTATAGTGGCTAAACCATGAGGAATTTGAAGGCAATGCAAAGCAGTGATTTCTGATATTTTTTCTATATATTATAAATATATATTTTTTAAAAGTTTTGGAATCAAATTGCACTTTGATTCTCCTCTGAAAACTAGTTTTTTTCAATAAGCACCATTTTTAAGGAGTGATGCTAACCATTTACAAAATAATTTTTTTCCCATGAAGGATAAATTTTTATTTTTTATTTTTAATTTAGATTTGTAACTATGATATCTAGTCCTTCCAATTTGTTTCATAGTGTTTTATTGAATATTCTTTCCTTAATAAAGTTTTGAAGTCAAACCAATTAAAATTTAGACATAGGTGGACTATATACAGCATAACTTTTTATGTATATGTATCAAAATTCTTTTTTTTTTTGTTGGATCAAGGACTTCAATATCTAGTGCAATGATATTTTTCAAATTTTTATTGATAATCTACTATTTTTTGAAATTTGTAGAATAGAGAGCTTAATTTTGGTGAAAAACCTATGTTTAATCAAACTAAAAAAAGAATACATAATAATACCAAAACATATTAAAATTATATTCATTGGATAACTCATTTTGAGGACTACCATCATCCAATTGGGTCTATGAATTCTCCTCCATTTTCATCCTCAACTCGAGCTTCAAAGGGAAAAAATCTAGACCTTTATTGTGCCAAAGGAGGAGAAGGGGGGAAAAGGTGATTTGAGCGAACCTTGATTCGAGAAAACCCCCCTTGGAGGTTCGAGCGAACCACCTTTCCACAACCCTTTCATTATGTGCCATAGAAAAATGGACCCTTTTTTCTTGATATGGATTATTTCATGATTAAATTGACTTAACAAGGTTTGAATCTAGTGTTGTGAAGTATTTTATGCATCTACACTAGGTATTGAACCCTTGCAAATTAAATAAAATGCATTTAATGATGTCTTGTGAAGGTTTTGTGAAGTTTTGTATTTAATGATGTCTTGTGAAGGTTTTGTGAAGTTTTGTAAGACATTTCTACATTCTTCTAGACTCTATTTATTATAAAAAAAAAAAATATTTCCTTTTATTCATCACCAAGACCTATTTTAAAGCGTGGTAAAGTATTGTAACAAGATTTCACACTTTTCTAGGCACATCTCCTTATTTACACCTTTCTTATGACTTATTTGACCCCTTTATGCCCTCACATGTCTTAATTAAGTGTATTCTTGAATGTAAACCTAATAAACAATAATAAATGCAAATTAATTCCTGACACCCACTTTTGAGCCCAAGGTGGGACCCATTCACCATGGGTAGCGATTGCATCCTTCTTGGCTCTAATTTCAAAATATTTTTAAATTCCTTTTAGGTTTTCTACTTAAAAATCACTTGATGTCGGCCTGTGATGAGGTATGAGTGGTTACTAAGGCACAAGAGTGAATAAATAAGTGTTTTTCCCCTCATTTTGACATCTTCTAATCTCTTATCTTTTATCATCTCTTATTTCATCTTTCATCCAAGACAAGCAACTTAGGGAATCAAGGAATTAAAAGATCAATTTTTAGACTTTCAAGGGAAATTATACATGTTATGTTTCATAATTTCAAGATCAATCATCATGGAAAGGTAATCTACTTCATTGTTACATGTTTCATTCACTTATTTAATCATTTTGGTTTAATTACCTAAGAGAGGTTTGACCAAGGAAAACCCCCATGCCTTAACAATCAACCTTTCTTCTTCTCTTCTTGTGTGTTTGTAGATTTAGGTCCTTTGGAAGCTTGGAAATAATTTAAAATCAAGTTGAAAAGTCATTCAAGTAATCTCTTCATCACTGAAGTCAAAACATCGACAAAAAGGCACATTCAAACCCGAATCCAACAATTTCAGAAGCGAACATCTATGGAGAGAAAAATTGTAGATCTAGCTCCACAGATTCAACTCCTAATTTTGTAGATCCCTGTAGGTGAAATAATTTTCCA
This sequence comes from Sequoia sempervirens, assembly GCA_007258455.2. Taxonomy (NCBI): domain Eukaryota; kingdom Viridiplantae; phylum Streptophyta; class Pinopsida; order Cupressales; family Cupressaceae; genus Sequoia; species Sequoia sempervirens. The sequence continues at coordinate 77,670,434 of VDFB02086081.1, read as the reverse complement.
CCCATGGAAAATGAGTCCCATCTATAGGCCTGAAAAGTGGATTTGTCAGAATTCAACTCCTAGTAGTCAAAAACCTTTTTCCTGGACTTTTCATCAAAAGTAGGATTGATTCACCATGCATGTTGAATTAGTCCCATTGGCCATAAATAGTAACTTTAGAAAGATTCAGAACCTTCCAGTAACAACAATCTACCTCTAGGTGCACTCTATTCAGTCTCATGAATTTTTGTTTTCATTTATTTAAGTTTCTAGTTCATGTTTGCAAACAACATTATGTTTTCTAACATCTGGCATTAGATTAGTTTACATTCATTTATCTGCATTTGTAAGAATTTAAACAAATCTACACACACTTGCACACCCTCTTTCCCTATCTTCAATGGAATATAAGCATTTTTAACCCTATTTCTTCCCTTTTGGGTGAAAGATCCTAGAAGGGTAAATGTCCAATAGGGTTCCAAAAATCTATGTTTCACCTTTTCTTTTTTCCTGAGAAATGTGGGACCCAAAATTTAATGTGTTCACTTGAAGGGGGATTATATCTAACCCCCTTTTGGTTTGCTCAAACTAGATGTTCATTTTACCCACCAAAAACTAATGTTTTTTGCATGGGGGCATTTTTTGCAACTTTTCCTTCCTCACTGGAATTGTAAACTAGTTTTGTGGGTTTACCTAAGTATTGAAATGATAATGGATATAACAACATGGAATGAGATGCTATCATTAATGGATGGTTTCTCTAGGTATAATCAAATTAAAATTTCCCCTGATGATCAACACAAAATAAGATTTACTTGTGCCTTGGGGACCTTCTACTGGAATGTAATTCCATTTGGTCTAAAGAATGTAGGAGCGACCTATTAAAGATAAATGAAAACAATATTGCATGATATGATACATACAATCATGTAAGACTATGTGGATGATATTCTGGAAAAGTACAGTAAAAGGGAAGAACACTTGCCCAATGTTGCAAAGGTGTTTGATTGACTTGAACAATATAACTTGAGGCTCAACCCAAAAAAGTTAGTCTTCAGAGTAATATCCAGAAAAATACTATGGTATATAGTTTCAAGAAGGAAGATTGAAGTGGATCCTATGAAATTAAAAGTTGTACTAGAGATTACTCCACCAAATACATTAAAACAACTGAGAAGTTTACAAGGGAAGCTACAATCCATCAGGAGATTTATCATGCAATTGGCAGAAAAATGTCACCCATTCACCCATCTCCTACACATGGACATCACATTCAATTAGCATGGGATATGTGACCAAGCATTCCAATAGGTCAAAGAATACCTACTTTTCCATTCTTGATGTCGCCTATTCTATACAAACAAATTATACTCTATGTTTCTACCAAACAAGCAATGTTAAGAGCTCTCTTAGCCTAGCTAAGTGATAATAAGAAAGAAAGAGTTGTCTACTACATGAGCTAAATAGTGGTGGACTATGAGTTGAACTACTCACCCATAGAAAGTGTGTGTCTCTCAGTCATATTTGTGACACAAAATTTGAGACACTATATATTAAATAGAAAAGTAAAGTTGATTACCAAGATAGAACCACTAAAGTACCTACTAGAAAAAAAAAACTTAATAGGTAGAATTGCTAAGTTGGTAATGATTCTAAGTGAGTTCAACATAGATTATGTAGATAGAAAATCCATCAAGGGATAAATCATAGCAAACTAGCTAGTAGAGGCATCGATAGAATAGACAAACCAATGGACCTTGCATTTTGATTGGTCCCACACTCAACATGGCTCTAAAGAAGGTATTCTAATTCTCACACCATAGTGAGATAGTATACCCAAGGCATACCTAATTTCTTTCCCCTACACAAATAATATATCAGAGTATGAAGCTCTTATCATAGGGCTGGAGATGGTTGTTGAATGGAGGATTAAAGAACTATCTAGGTCTTCAATGATTCTCAACTATTGATTAGACAAGTGAATGACAAGTACCAAACAAAAAATGAAAATTTGATTTCATATAAAAGGATGGTGGATAGATTCAAGGAATATTTTGTCATTATAAAATTTGAACAAATTCCATCAATCAACAACAGAGCAGCTGCCATGGCAACAATAGGCTCACTTCTTGACATTTTGTAGAATATTGCAAAGTACAAGTTCCTTGTGGAGCAAATACTCATAACAACATTCAACATCCCAGAATCTGAAATAGTATGTGTTGTTGTTTATCCTAACTCCCCATGGTACCAAGAAACATTTGACTATATCCAACACAATATCATTCCATTTAACCTAACCACCACCCAAAAGAACTTTACCAATAGGACTTCCCCATTCACAATCCTAGGAGATACTCAATATCCAAAAAAATTGGATGGTATGTTACATGGACGTTTTAACATAGAAGAAGTACAAACAACACTACAATAGGTACACAAAGGTATTCATGGGTCCTACTCTAATGGACCTGACCTAGTCTAAATGTTGCTAAGAGTGGGGTACTATGTCCCCCATGGAATAAAATTGTATTAAGTTTTCTCAAAAGTATCATAAATTCCAATAGTACAGTGACCTCATCGACACACCAACATAGGAGTTGAGACCCATCATGACACCATGGAATTTTTCGCAATGGGGATTATACTTGTTAGGTAATATTTCTCCTACTTCCTCTAATGGGCATAAGTTCATTATCAGAACAATACAGTATTTCACCAAATGGATAGAAGCAATTCTATTGACCTACATTACTAAAAAGAAAATATCAAAGTTCATTCTAAATTATCTGATTTATAGGTATGGAATTCGCCAAACAATTACAATAGACAATGGAACCCCATTCAATAATCAATGAATCTAAGAGTTGTGTTCCATTTTCTTTATCCAACATAGATTCTCCATGCCCTATTATCCCGAAGGAAATGGTCAAGTTGAAGCATGTAACAGAACCATATTGAAGATACTAAAGAAGACTATTAATGAAGTCAGTTATGATTGGCAATTGCAACTAAACCAATCTCTATGGGATTATCAAACTAGCATTTGAATACCTACATGTGCCACACCATTTTACTTGGTCTATGGATTAGAAGTTGTCCTACTTATCGAGGTCGAAATCACCTCACTACGAATTTCACTAAGAGGCATGGTCAACAATGAAGAGTATCAAGTATCTAGGCTAAATGAATTGGAACTCCTAGATGAAAGGAATTTGAGCATGTTAAACCATCTTTAGTTTTATCAGAATTAGCTCAAACAAAGCTATGACAATAGGATCAAGGAAAAGAAATTTCAGGTGGGTGATTTATTCCTTAAGCAAAATCAGAAGGTAAAACTAAATCAAGATGGCAAAGGCAAGTTTGAACCCAATTGGTTAGGCCATTCATTATCACAACAAGCTATGGATATGGAGCTTATCAGTTGGCTACTCCTGAAGGAGAAACCTTGGTTAACTCATTGAACAGTAGCCACCACAAGAAGTTCTATACATAAAGTATGTCAAAATACCCTAGGAAAAAGGGTTAAAAAAAAGACAAAAACATAAAAAAAGCAAGAAAAATAGTAAAGAGAAATAATTTTTTTTTTTAGTGAAAACCACTTTGTAGCACTTCTAGAGTAGGTACCATAGTGAAAACCTAACAAAAATGTGCTATATTTGAATAAAGATTGCATTGTTATCTATCAATACTATCTGAAACATCCACCCATTTATACCATAATAAAACATGTGTCCAACCATGGCTTGTTATTGATCTAGGAAAGTAGCCTTGTCTTGATTTTGGGGCAACATCCTGAAGTTGGTCATGAATTAAATTTGTGTGCATGTTATCATGGTCAAAATAGAAAAATCAAAAACATCTAGAAACCAACAAAAAAATAAAAACAACAAATTTGGATTATTCCTTCACTCAGCAAGTCTAAGATATCAACATTTTCTTGAACCTCATGGCTAGTTCAAGTATATTTTCTATAACATATCCTCTAGAAATAAAGGTGGAATATGAATCCAAGTTATCAATGTTGTTTAAATCCCAAACATAGTTATGGTTTGAGTATATGGGTTGAACTATGTGATCTCTGTGTGCACAACATAGAAAAGGCTTATCTCTAATTAGCCCCTGAGGCCTTAGGTCAATCCCCTTAGGTTCCTATCACACTTTCTTTCAACTTAGTCAAAAAATACAAAATCTAAAAACATTCACAAAATAGAAAAGATAAAAAAAATAAGTTCTTGTCAATCCAAGTGAACTACAATTCTCTATGTGTATAACATAGGAAACACTTATCTTTGATGAGCCCCTAAGGCCCTAGGTTAGTCCCCCAAAATTCCAAAAATCCAAAAACATTCACAAAATAGAAAAAAACAAAAAAAAATGAAAAACATTCAAACCAAGTGAACTACGAGCCTCTATGTGTACAATGTAGGAAAGGATTACCTTTGATTATCCATCAAGACCCTATGTTAGTCCCTTAAAAACAAAAAAAACATCATAAAACTCAAAAAAATCAAACAATGTCCTAATCCATCATCGCAATCCACAATACAATTTTCACCCATAATAGACAAATCGTCATGATCACCCTTTGACAAAATAGACAAGAAACAAAGAAAACATGAAAAGCTAGAACTTTCAAGAAAACAATCACAAACTTTTGATTACAAAATAGATGAAAAAAAGCCCAAAGTATTAACTATCTATCTTTTTGACAATTCACCAACAACATCCTAAGATATGCCTTAATGGATCCGTTCCTATGATAGACATGATCAACAATAGATAATAGCCTGAAAAAAAAAAAAAAAAAGGTGAGTGATAATGTAACTTTGTTTTTATCTTTTTTATAGTATTATTTTTATGATTTATTTTATTAACTCATTCCCAAAATCTCTCATCGATGTCCATAAGGAGTTAGAGAAGAAGGAATGGGGTAAATTGATCTTCATTTCAATTTGTTGTTTGTAAGATGTTTTTGTAATATTACCATTGCAAATACTTGCTTTATTGAGTGGATGGAAGTTGTTTTGAGACAATTCCTATAACAGTTGCATGTTAAGTATTCTATACCCCTTTGTACAATTGGTCCAAGAAGTTTTAAACACAAACCAACCATATATTTTAAATAACATTTTTGTATCTCTGGTATGAGAAATAATATTTTTGGTATCTCTATTCAAAGTCCATGAAATGGATACAAAGTCACCTTGGTCATTAATACCCTAGTGCATTATATCTATTTTCTACATCAAAAAGGATTGTTAAAAATGTGAAGCCTCCAAGCAAAGTGAAAGCAACACATCAATACTAACAACATTAAATTTCTATCCATCATCAAATATATATCTTCTAAACTAGCAAGAATCCTACATCACAATATATTTAGTACCACATCCATCTTACATTGACAATGTTGTTAATACATATCATGATGATAATAGAGCAATGAAAAAATCATTATCATGTATAAAGAATACATCTATCATATATCAACATCATCATATACATAATTAAACATCATAGAGGAAAATATATGATCCATCCATCCACATCATATGCATACATTAGAAAAGTACAAAAACATATATAAACATGCATCATCATACATCATAATCCATAATCATTACATAAACATATAATGAGTTGAATTGAAGCATGTATATCTCATATATATATCATCTTCAAAAAAGGAGAATTCCATGGTACATCATTGTGGAAACAAGTGTGATAGAATAATAGAAAATTATACATACCAGGCCTTAGCTAGGCCAATGAATATATATATAAAATAATGTCTACAATATAAGTCTATGAATAGTGAATGATATAAATATCAAGTACAAATATTTCATTGCCTGGCCAGAGGAGGACTCTACAAATCAACCTCTAGATTAGGCTGCCTAATATAATGTTCACCTAATGCTATAGTAGTAGCAGTACTTGGCCAACCAAATCATGGTCATCGTTGAGCTTTAAGAATGGTGATATCATAAAGAGTCTGATAGTATGTGGCCATCTATAGTAATTGGTCTTGCTTGGCACGAAGACTATCACACTCTACCGTAAGACTATCCCTCTCAGTAGTAAGATCCTATAACTAACTCTTTGACTAGATGACACCCAATCTCTATATTTCTCTCTATCCTAAAGGCCTCTCTCACCTAGCAAGTTACATCTTTCTTTGTAGTGAGAGTGACAATTTGTGCTTCTATGGCCTGTCATCACAATAGCTTGGAATCCCTCACGACTTTCATCTTTAATAACTATGCTCCTCCATCTTGAAGTGGTGAAGGGGGACCCAGAACCCATCTTTGATATTGATGCATCTGATCACCCTATCCACCCTGGGCACCATCTTGTCAAGCCCTACTAAGCTGCTCTACTAAGATATCAATGCATTTTCTCTATCCTCAACAACCTATGATGCCTATCCTAACCATTGTGGGATCATCGCCAATCTCTATGAATCTCAAAGGAAGGTACCATTCCCATCACTAATCATAATTATGAGTGGTACCCAAATCTGCTAAGCCCACTGTACAACCCCATCCAACTAGGGAAAGAGATCTGAATGCAACAACAACATCTCGATAGTTCTGCAAACTCTAGACACGTACCTCTCTAATGGTCTGACCAAATCAAGCCTCATAAGTATCCAAAAATTGACCCTATCTCTCTCTGAATTGCCTACAAACCCTATCAGAAAGATCTCTCCAAAAGAGAGTGCAAGAGACTGATCAACGATCTAGTCTATCTATAGTATACCAAATTCTCTTGATCATCAAGCCATTCCTCACAATCCATATAGGTTCTCCATAATAAACCTAGCATGTCATCAAATACACGATGCTAGTAAGAAAGATGTCTAGGAAATGTATAATACAAAAAATATCCATAATAATACGAATAGGGATCCTCAATAGAATGATCTAGTATAGAATTTGTACGAGTCACTAAGATATGCTCCCAATCCCATACATGAAGCAGAGAAACACCAACAGAAATAGATTTCCCACCACAATATGAAACCTCATACATATCTCTGTATAGGTGGGAAATAAGACATGGACCCCATGTGTCTTTGGTCCCATGCTAGAACATTTGCTTGATGCATATACCCCATCCTATAGGAAACTAATGACCTCTCCTATCAGGAACAACAAACCCAAAAACCAAACCAAAAAGAACAAGTGAAATGAGATCATCATTACCAACAAAATATGATAAAACAATCTCTGACTATCAAACCTCTAGATGTCTTACACCAAGAATGCAAAACATAGCATGGGTTCCCAATCAAAAAGAGTACATAACGAGCTCTCCATGAATGGGTATGCAGAGAATCCTCCACACATCCTCAAGAGAGATGGTGGCCTCTCTAGTAGGTAAATGAAATGAAGAGTTATCTGAGTGCTACCTCTTTGTGAGTGTAGTCATCATTGCACTATGACATATGATGGTTGGCATGTAACAAATGTGCCGCAACCTAACAACATCTTGAAAATATCACTCCAAAACATCAAAACCTATGATTAAATCAAATAGATCTCATGGTCATCAATCCCTCAATTGGAGTGGATTAAGGACCACCTATATTCATTCAACCAACAATGTTAATAGTTCAATCTCAAAATGCAAAATCATCTTAAAATGATGGGAAAATTTAGTTAGGGGTTCAAAAAGTCAAAAGTGAAACATTTTTAGCAAAAGTGATGATTTTTTTTTACAAACCCACTAAAAATAGGCAAATGCAAGGAGTTTATTATCAAAAGTGAGGGAAAATTTCAAGGGCACAACAATTAAAAGTGAAAAAGTCTTTCAAAGGCACAAGTTGATCACAAGAGTGACCAAACTAAATCATAGAAATCCAAAGAAAAAATTTATAGAAAAAGGATAAAAAGTGAGAAATCAAGTCAAAAGTGCAAAATGGGAGCAATTATGGAAAGAAATATCAAAAGTGACTCTTTACAAATGTCAAACGTGCCAAAATTGACTCAAATGTACCAAATTCTCAAAATTGGTGCTATTGACTAATTTTACTTCATGTATTAAATACGCAAACACAGAAAGATGAAAATGAGAAATAAAAATAGTACATACTAAGGAATTGATGCTTGGAGGGCATCCAAACTCTCAAACCACATCCGCACAATGTGGGGCTTCCTGAATCCTCGCCATAGCTCTGTGATAACTAAAAATTTGAGAAAACCCAAGGCAAGAATTATCTATAGGCTCAAAGTGAAAATGAGAAAATTAGAACCCTAATTACCTATTTTAACCCCCCAAAACCCTAAGTTTTTCTTAAGAAACCTTCCTAGGTTAAAATTAGGACCTCCCGGGAATATTTAAATGAGCAACAAAAGCCCTATAGACTTAATTTTTTTATCCTCTACACATCAAAACTAAAATTAAATAGTGGCATGATATTAACCTTAGAATTAACATTTTTGGCCAACCTCTCAAGGGGGTAGCCCAAAATCCTAGTAGCTTTCTACTAATTGTTAGGGCATAGAGGGCAAATAATTTTTTTCAAAAATTGATCTTATCATCAGAATCTTTGAAACAAAGCAATCAATACTTTGTCTCAAAGAGGGGAAAAATGTAAACATGTAAAATTGACCTAAGAGCTAGCACACACCTTAAATGACATTTTCACATCATTGGCATCATTATCATCAAACATCACTGCATTTCACATCAAAAGCATCAAAAAACCTAATTTCCTCTATTAATTGAACAATATGACATTATTTAATTAATTCACTTTTTCATCAATTTCAAATATTTTAATAAATTTCATTTATTTAATATAGTTCTCATCTAACTTTATTCCTACTAATTAATTAAATAAGGCCAATTTTTAATTATGTTGCTAATTCACTTCATTCCCCTAAGTTAATTGAATTATTAAATCATAATAATTTAATTATATCACTTTCCCTCAAATTTGAATAATTAAATAAACTATTCAAAACATCATCAAAAATCAAATCAAACAAATACAACTTTGTTTGCAAAATTCAAACTTGATTTGCACATTTAACTACAAAATTAGTTAATTAATTATCCTTAGTCACTTTCCTGATTGAGAAAATTATAAACAATGATTGTTAACTTTATTTCTTGATAGATCAATCTATATCCTAATAGATCAATCTATTCTTCAATACCACACATTATTCAATCTATATTCTTGACTGATTAATCTATATTTCTAACAGATCAATTTATTCCTTAATCACACTAATTATGCAATCAATTTGCATATATTATACCCTTCTAAATTCTCCCAACATCTTTCAACCATTGATCAAGATATTCTACTATTTGATCCAGAGCATTCATTTCAAATCATAATTTCCATATAACAAATCTCTTTCCTCACAAAAAATATTAAAGAATCAATCAAGTTTATGCAATGAAGTAATGCCAAAATCATAATCGACATTGAAAAAGCTTCAAACCACATCTTCAATTAATATGCACACATTATTCAACCTCTCACATGCACAATGGAGGCTTTGTATTGAGTTGAATAGTCCAACATATGTAAATATGAATAAAATTTGACATGGGATGGTAAGATTGTATTGTTTTGAGTTCATGTTTATTGTTTTCTTTCAATAACCGTATTGAATTCTTTCACTTTATAATTTCATTTCATGATTAATGGGCATAGATCTTGATCATTTTCTTGGATTACATTAGCTTCTATTCAATTTTTTGATCTTGTTTATACTAGTAGATTTCCCCCTTACACAAATATAAAGGGAAATAAATAAAAAATTTGGACTTATGTGTGAACATTGATGACAATTTTTTTGTACCATCAAAGAAATTTTAATAAAAAATAAAACTTGTTATTCCCACTTTCTCTCACCACACAAAAATCAAATTAATGTGTGTTTTCTTTTTTGTTTTCTTTATTAATCCCACACATTCTCTCAAAAAACTATTTAATTATTAAATCATAATAATTTAATTATGTCACTTTCCCTCAAATTCAAATAATTAAATAAAATATTCAAATCATCATCAATAATCAAATCTAACAAATGGGTTGTTGGTATGTGGCGACTGATCATGCTATACTATATAGCCCATGGTATACTGTACACCCCGGCCCCCTGTCCTCGCCCATAAGAATTTTTATTTTTTTTGCCATTTTTTTTGCGTCGTCAGCGAAAAAGGAAAAATCTCTGAAAAAGAAAGAAAACCGACTTTGTAAAACCCTAATTCTGGAAGCTTCCAAAAGCTTGTTAAAAGGGGTTGGGATGGGGGTTACAGTATGATGAAAAATTTGATTATTCATGAGATTGTAATAGGTTTTGCACTGGATAATAAAAGTATTGGATGGCTGAGGTTTGGTGGATGTAGCCCAGATTGGGTGAACCATGTTAAATTCTCTATGTTATGATTTATTCTGTGTATGTTTTAGTTTCTCTATTTATTATTTAAATCTGTATTTAATTGTTAGATATCTGCCATCTCTAACCCTAAAAAGTTGTATCAGAGCGAGTTGTGTTTTGATATCGTCTATAGGAAGATCTCACGGTTGAGTGGGAGTCTCATAGTTGAGTGGGAGCAATGGCAGACAAGGGTAAGAAGGTTGAGAAGTTTAATGGGCAGAACTATCAGTTATGGAAGATGTAGATGGAGGACTATCTCTATCAGAAGGATTTATGGTGGCCATTGGAAGGGAAAGCCAAGAAACCCACAGCAATGTCAGATGAGGACTGGGAGATCTTGGATAGAAAGGCTCTTGGCAATATTCATCTATGCCTGGCACAATCGGTGGCATTTAATACTACAGCAGCAAAGACAACTCAAGAGTTGATGGAAACCCTGGCGAAGTTATATGAAAATCCTTCCACTTTGAATAAGGTATTTCTTATGAAGTGTTTATTTAATATGAAAATGGTAGAAGGTGGGTCGATTACTGATCATTTGAATGAGTTTAATATGGTCACCAGTCAATTAACCTCTTTAAAAGTAAATTTTGATGAAGAAGTTAGGGCTCTTTTGATTATGTGTTCTTTGTCTGAAAGCTGGAATAGCTTGGTAATGGTTGTTAGCAATTCTATTTCTGGTTTGAATAGATTGAAGTTTGATGATGTTGGTGTTATTTTGAGCGAGGAAATTCGTAGGAAAAGCTCAGGTGGAACATACGCATCAAGCAGTGTTTTGAATGCAGAAAGCAGAGGCAGAACAAAGGAGAGAGGTAACAATTCTGGAAATCATGGGAAGTCACAAGGAAAATCAAAGGACAAAAGGTCCCAATCCAGAGATAAGAGGGATTGCTGGTATTGTGGTACGCCGGGTCATTTGAAGAAAGATTGTTGGTCTCGAAAAACTAAAAATGGAGACAACAAGGAAGGAAGCAAAGAGGCAAATGTGGTAAGTAATAAATATTATGAGCATGCTTTGATTCTTTCCCTTGATAATACTGATGATTCTTGGGTATTAGATTTAGGGGCTTCATTTCATGCTACCCCCCATAGAAGTTATTTTCTTGATTATGTCCAAGGGGATTTTGGGCTAGTTTATTTAGGAGATAACAAACCCTATCAGATTGTTGGAAAGGGAAGAATCAAGATTAAGTTGTAGAATGGGAATCATTGGCTACTACGTGAGGTAAGGCATGTTCCAAAGTTAAGCAGAAATTTAATTTTAGCAGGGCAACTAGATGATGAAGGTTGTGTTGTTACATTTAGTGATAAAAATTGGAAGGTCACAAAGGGCGCCTTAGTAGCAGAAAAAGGTGTGAAAGTAGGCACCTTATATCTTTTTATAGGACATACTATTCCTTCTAGTTTAATTGTTACAGAAAAGGGTCAATGTTTAGGAACAGTTGCTGCAGTTAAGCAGGTAGAAGATCATATAGTTGTTGTGGACTTTGAATCAGCACTGTGGCATAATAGACTTGGGCATATGAGTGAAAAAGGTATGAAAGTACTTCATTCAAATAATGTTTTACCAGGTCTAAAATGTGTTAATATGGATTTCTATGAAAGTTGTGTATGGAAAAGAAAAGAGAGTTAGTTTTCTCAAGGATGGGAAAAAAAAGAAAGATGAGAAATTGGAGCTTGTGCATATAGATGTATGGGGACCAGCTCAGGTATCTTCTCTCGGTGGCTCTCTGTATTAAGTTACATTAATTGATGATGCAACTAGGAAGGTATGGATTTATTTCCTTAGGCAGAAATCTGATGTATTTGAAACTTTTAAAAAATGGAGAAGCTTGGTTGAGAATGAGACGGGTAAAAGGATAAAATGTCTCAGATCTGATAATGGTGGTGAGTATTGCATCAAAGAGTTTTAAGATTATTGTTTCTCTAATGGTATTTATAGGCAGAAAATGGTTCCAAAGACTCCACAAGAAAATGGAGTGGCTGAGCACATGAATAGAAAAATAATGGAGCTTGCACGAACTATGAGATTGTATGCTGGGTTGCCTTTAAAAATTTGGGAAGAGGCTGTAAACACTGCTGTTTATTTAATCAATAGAGGTCCCTCTAATCCTTTGGGTTGTGGTATTCCAGAGGAAGCATGGAAAGGTAAGAAGGTGAGTTATTCTTTTCTCAAAACCTTCGGTTGTGAAGCATTTGCACATGTAGATTATGAAAATAGAACAAAGCTTGATGAAAATCAAGAAATGTGTATTTGTTGGATATGGCATTGATGAATTTGGTTATAGGCTTTGGGATTTTGAAAATCAGAAAATTGTGAGAAGCAGGGATGTCATATTCAATGAAAAAGTGTTGTACAAAGATCTGTTGCTATAGCATGAGAAGAAAGAAAATGATTATGTAGTGTTGGGTGATATTCCCAACAATAATGTTTCAGTGGTTCCTCATGTTGGGAAACAACAGTAACAACAAACACCACAAACTCCTGTTAGACAATCTTCAAGGATAAGTAGACCTCCAAAACAATTCTCTCCCTCTCTGTATACTATTTTGTTAACTGATGCTGGTGAACCAGAATATTATGACAAAGCTATGCAAGTGGATACCAAGGTTCAGTGGGAGCATGGAATGAAAGAAGAAATGGACTCCTTGCTGGAAAATTAGACTTGGGATTTATGCAATTTGCCTGCAGGTAAAAAGGCTTTACCAAACAAATGGATTTAGAGGCTGAAAGAGGAGGATGGAGGTAAGAAAAGATTTAAATCTAGATTAGTTGTAAAGGGATTTGCACAGAAAAGGGGTATTGATTTTGATGAAATTTTTTCTCCTATTGTTAAAATGACTTCTATTCGTATTGTTTTAAGTATTGTGGTTGTTGAAGATTTGCATTTACAACAACTTGATGTTAAAACAACATTTCTCCATGGTGATTTGGAAAAGGAAATATATATGGAAAAACCACAAGGATTTGAGGTCAAAGGTAAGGATAAACTAGTGTGCAGATTGAAGAAAAGTTTATATGGCTTGAAGCAAGCACCTTGACAATGGTATTTAAAATTTGACAGTTTTATGGCTGAGCAAGGCTACAATAGGTGTAATTCTGACCATTGTGTTTATTTTAAGAGGTTGGATAATGATAGTTACATTATTTTATGCTTATATGTTGATGACATGCTTGTAGCTGGGTCTAACATGGATCACATAAGTGAGCTAAAACAACAGTTAGCAAAATCTTTTGCTATGAAGGATTTGGGTGCACTAAAGAAAATCTTTGGTATGAAAATTTATAGAGATAGGAAAAATAGAAAATTGTTTTTATCTCAGGCTAATTATGTTGAAAAGGTGTTGTAGAGATTTCATATGGAGAATGCAAAAGCTATCAGCACACCTTTGCCTAGTCATGTTAAATTGACTAAGGATATGTGTCCAAAGACACAAGAGGAGGAAGGAAAAATGTCCAAGGTACCATATGCTTCAGCTGTAGGTAGTTTAATGTACACCATGGTATGCACGAGACAAGATATTGCACATGTCGTAGGAGTTGTTAGTAGGTATTTGAGTCATCTTGGAGTTGAGCATTGAAATGCAGTAAAATGGATTCTCAGGTATTTGAGAGGTACATCCAATAAGTGTTTATGTTTTGGGGGCTCTAATACTGATTTAAAAGGATATGTTGACTCAGATTTGGTAGGGGATATAGATACCAGGTGAAGTACCATAGGTTATGTATTTACCATTGGTGGGACAACAGTGAGTCAGATTTCTCGGTTGTAAAAGGTGGTTGCTTTATCCACCACAGAGGTAGAGTATGTTGCTGCAACAGAGGCAGCAAAGGAGATGATATGGCTGCAACTTTTCATGGATGAGTTGGGAAAACAACAGGATGAAAATTACTTATTTACAAACAGTCAAAGTGCTATACATCTTGCAAAGAATTCTGCCTTGCATTCTAAAACAAAATACATACAATTGAGATATCATTTTATTCGGTCGGTGTTGGAAGATGGATAGGTCAAGCTGGACAAGATACATACATATGTCAATCTAGTAGATATGTTTACAAAGCCAGTGCCAAGGGAGAAGCTGGGCTCCTCTTCAGATTCAGTTGGCCTTCAAGGTTGAATTCAGATATAACAAAGCAGCAGGGTCCAAGGTCCTTATTCCCAGTGGGAGCTATAAGTGCAGCAGTGTTGTCCAGGATCAGTCTCCAAGTGGGAGGTTGTGATGGTGTGGAGCCTGATCAGTCTCCAAGTGGGAGATTGTTGGTATGTGGTGACTGATCATGCTATACTATACACCCCGGGCCCCTGTCCTCGCTAGGGTCTGGGGCTAGGTCGGGCCCTGGGTAGGGGTTCAGGGGCGTAGCTCCCGAGATTTTTTTTTTGCCACTTTTTTCATGTCGTCAATGAAAAAGGAAAAATCTTTGAAAAGAAAGAAAACTGACTTTGTAAAACCCTAATTCTAGAAGCTTCTAAAAGCTTGCTAAAAGGGGTTGGGATGGGGGTTACAGTGTGATGAAAAATGTGATTATTCACGAGATTGTAATAAGTTTTGCACTAGATAATAAAAGTATTGGATGGCTGCGATTTGATGGATGTAGCCCAGATTGGGTGAACCATGTTAAATTCTCTGTGTTATGATTTATTCTATGTATGTTTTAGTTTCTCTGTTTATTATTTAAATTTGTATTTAATTGCTAGATATCTACCATCTCTAACCCTAACATGGGTATGTGCAGGATCATCATAGAAAAAATAGGCCATTAAGTGGTAAAAATTCAAAAAAATTAGTGTTAGACAACTTGACATAAAAATTTGAATAAGTTATCTATATTATTTCAAAAATATGTTAGAATAGAATCTATAGAAAATTTACTGTAGTTTCTAAACTACTACGTTTATTTAAAATAAATAAAATCTATTTGGTGAAAATTTGAAATTTCAATGCAATAGTACTTAAATTTCAAGGAAAAAATAAGAAGTAGGTGTCTGTCTAACCACCCTCACCATAATAAAATGATAATATTTTTTTATAAGATTTTATATATAAGTAGAGGACTCATTTTCCGATGTGATACATATTTTTTTGTAATTTTTTTTGCAAGTCAATAATTAATTATGAATTTTTTATTACAAATTTTAAAAAATATAAAACTTGTATGTGTGACCATCTTAACTTGGTCAAAACTTCATGAAATTTAATTTTTCTTTTTTTAATCCTATAGTATGTAAAACATAGAATATGATGCATGTTTTGGATTCAAAAAATGTGATACTGTTTGAAAGTTATAGATGTTTTTCAATTAGCCAATCGATTAGGACTTTAGTTGTAATTCTAATAGAAAATGAATAATAATTATTTATTAAATTCAAATTAAAGAATAATTTATACTGGTGGAAAGCTAAGAATATCCTCTAAAAAAAAATTTTGTTTCATCAATTTTGGGTAAAAAAAAGTTGTCAGCCACATACCATACAAATACCCATAATATTCCCACTTTTTGGCCCATCATGATCCTGCACATACCCAAATACAAATTTGTTTGCAAAATTCAAACTTGATTAGCACATTCAACTGCAAAAAGAGTTAATTAATTATCCTCACCCACTTTCCTGATTGAGAAAATTATGAACAATGATTGCTCAATTTATTTCTAGACTAATCAATCTATATTCCTAACAAATCAATCTTTTCTTCAATACAACAAATTATTCAATCTATATTCCTGACTAATCAGTTTATTTCGTAATCATGCTAATTATGCAATCAATTTTCATAGATTATTCCTATCTAAATCCTCTTAGCATCTTTCAACCATTGATCAAGATATTCTACTATGCAATCTAGAGCATTCATTTCAAATCACAATTTCTATATATCAAACCTCTTTCCTCACAAAAAAAGATCAAAGAATCAATACAATTTATGCAATGAAGTAATGCCAAGATCATAATCGACATTGACAAAGCTTCAAACCACATCTTCAATTAACACACACACATTCTTCAACCTCTCACATGCATAATGGAGGCTTTGTATTGAATTGAACAATCCAACATATGTAAATATGAATAAATTTCAACACGGGATGGTAAGATTGTATTGTTTTGAGCTCATGTTTATTGTTTTATTTCAATAAGGTTCTTGAATTATTTCACTTTATAATCTCATTTCATGAGTAATGGGCATAGTTCTTGATCATTTTTTTGATCTTGTTTATGCTTGAACATTTTTCCCTTACACAAATATAGAGGGAAATAAATAAAAAATTTGGACTTATGTGTGAACATTGATGAAAATTTGTTTGTACTATCAAAGAAATTGTAATCAAAGATAAAACTTGTTATTCCCACTTTCTCTCACCACACAAAAAATAGATTAATGTGTATTTTCTTTTTTATTTTCTTTATCAATCCAGCACATTCTCTCAAAAAATTGTTCAACAAGTTTATATTGTTGTTTCTTGCAATAATTTTCCTTTATATTGTTGCTTCTTGAGTTTAGGTAACTTGTTATTTTATTTTCTTCCAGTCATCTTCATTGGAGAGGTTGCATGGAGGGATTTCAAGAAAAAGAGACATTAAATTCCAAAATGGTCTTTAGTTCTGGAAGTGCTTGTTCTTTAATTCCTAATACTTTTTTGTGCCTTGCACACATGCACCATCAAAAATTTGAGGACCCCCTCTTTTTGTATGTTTTCTTAGGTTTGGTTTTATTTTTTTCCTTGAATTATAATCATTTTCTTGTGTTTATATTGAAGTTTTGAGTCAACTTCTAGCCAAATTTCTTCTAGTTTTGGAATTTCTCTTTTCTAGAAATCTTTATTTTTTGATGATTCATTCTTGTGGGGATTAACCTTTGTGGTTCCCTTACTCAAATTCATGCAATTCCCAAATCCCTACAACTCTCCTAGACACACATCTCACAAAGGTTTGCAAGGCTCTTATTTCTGTAAGGGCTTAAATTTCTACAAGATCGTTGTTTGTGAGAATCCTATTGTAGGATTCTCATGTGGATTTTACCTCATTAACCTTGATGCCTCTTCATCCTTGCAAACCTTTTGTTCCTGTGTGTCTCAATTTTCATGTCTTATTGAAACCCTAATTTTTGGCACCCTAAGTGCATGAAGTACTATCATTTAAGGGAATTTATTGCACTGATGGTTAGAGGGGGTATAAATAGCCCATTGTCCCTCTCATTTTGAACTTCTAAACACATGATAATGTGTGGAGAGTGTTTTGGATAATTTTTTGATTGATCCTCAATGATTCTTGTGTGTTTGAAGATTCCACCCCACCCCCTGTAGATTCTTCCCCTAAAAGGCTCTTTGCGAGGATTCCCTTGTTAGAATCCCATCTTCCAAAACCTATGCATCAAAATCCCGCATCTCAACCATCCCCACAAACTATAAAACCTGCAATGCTTTCCATCCCTACACTTCACTAAGACCCACACTAGTCAATGTTTTGAAATTATCAAAGCATGCATCATCCAAGAACCCGTAACATCTTGAAACTCATAAATTTTTTGGCTTTCACATTTCTCATTTCCACAAATATTTTCTTGTGGAGATGCAAATGTGGGTTTCCCTACATTTAGCACTTGCATATTCAAACCTAAAGTCCTAATACATCATTTTTTCCATGCATGATCATTTCCTCCATAAGGAAATAATATCAAACTTCATAAGATAACCACCATTTTGAAATCTTGTGGAAACTTGTTTGGGAAAAAACTATTGCAAGTTTATAAGGCTTGTTTTCCAACAAAACCCTCTAGCCTCTGAGACCATATTGGTGTTTTTTTCCAGTACACCCTTAGAACTCTCTAACGAGTGGAAAACTCCTATAGTCATGAATTCCCAAGAGGAATGGCCAACTTAACAAGTGAAATCTATGAATATTTTCACTTCTTCACTTCAAGCTCTGTGAGACCTAGGAGGGTGTTCCTAATTGTGTTCCATTTTGGTTAATTTAGTTTAGAACACATCAATTGACTAATCATTTCCTATGAAGGGTAAATAATATAATTCACCAAAAGGTTGGCTAATCTTTAGAAAAAATACCATTAACTCACCAAGAATAGGGAAATACTTCACATACATGCCTCATGGTCAACAAATTTTAAGTGATTTGTGTTCTAGTCCTGAATCTGTGATTTGGTATACCATTATCATCCTTGAAATTGAAAATACCCTTAGTAAACAGATTAGTGTCTCATTAATTGGGCAATGGAGTAACACATATGACAATCAGTAGTATAGAAATTCTTTAACTTTGATAATTTTAGACTAGTTTCACAATGCCTTACATTATGAAAACTTATTGTTCCCAAAGCATTAATTCTTACTAGATCCTTTATAAATTCTCATAATTTCATGGCCCCATTAAAGAATTTAATTGATTCTTTGAACCAAGGCATAAACATGGACATACATTCAAACAAAGTATTTGAAGATGAACAAAATATTCTTGATATTTCATTCAAAATTTGCAAGATGATTTACAAAAGTAGAGTAGATTCTTTATGCATAATATTTGTTTCGATGTTAGTAATTTCTATAAGAATATTTAAGATTTACATATGCATAACTCAAATTCCCACTTCATGTCATTACAAGATATGGAGATGAAACTTCTACTCCCTCCTCGTCCTTGTCCTTTCCAATCACAGAACCATCTCACCCACTTGGAGTCTTGATAGACAATGGTGGAACAAACAATACCTCCACTCCATGGACCTTGTTTTGGTTTAGAATTATGAGGTATTGCATATAACCAGAGTCAGTCTTAGTAGCACTCTCGGATGGCATATCAGTGACATCAATTGGTGGATTATGTCGACCAAAGGAACCACATCCATACCTAACTTTCCTGCAAGCTCTAGAGGAAAACTATTTAGGTTCCTTACCCTTCTCCATTTTCTAGGTGACATTTCCTAGGTATTGTAGCCTCTTGCTACATCTAGAGGGAACCCTTACATTCCTTTTGATAGTGGATTTCTCTTCTACAATTGGAGCATGTTCACTTGTTTGAAGCCTAGAGGCATCGCCAAAAAACCTTTGTGTGTTGAGTCTAGACGACCTTCTTTCAAGTATCTCAGACCTGACTAACTTACTCATTTTCAATTCCTCGTAATCTCTTGAGCTCACAATTGATAACTCCTCACTCTTCACAAATTTCAAAGGATGCTAAATACTGAATGTGAGAGTGACAACCACTTCATCCATATTTACCAAGCAATTATGGTGATGTTTTCTCCTTAGTGTTGGCATCACATGGTCAAGGGATTAATTAATGGCTGGAATCAATCTCTTCATCATTAACAACCCAAGTACTTGGAGATTTGAAAATCACTCCACATAATGGATTGGAATTAATTCATCACATGCATAAGGAATAAATTTTATTTTCCCTAAGGAGAGCAGACCATTAATGGTTCAATGGTTACAAAACAAAAATGACTATCACACATATGCGTTTTTGATTTTGAATATGCATCGTCGATCTAGGAATGAGATGGACAATTGAGCAACCCATATACAGTAAAACTAGGTTTGAAAACCTAGAACCACAACTTGTCACCTTTTGGCCAATAAGAAAAATCTTACTGGGTGTCAAGTCACTTATCCCACAGGATCCGCTTTGCTCCACATTACGGTTGAGAATTCTACATGTCACTATTTTACACATCTCACAAGTTTTTAGGTATGAATTAATCATGTACCACAAGGTGTACGATGAATGGTAGGGATTGAATTTCAATCCATCATTACAACCATCAATTTCTTTGCCATTGTTTATTAGGCGTTGGTACAAGGGTTGGGCTCCATACAACGAGGACACGTATTAGCATCTCACAACCCTCACATTATTTTGGATGAATCTTCACCAATATTTGAATGGTGTGTGATGGGTGGTGGGGATTCAATCTTTAGATCTGATGGTCCCTTTTCTTGCACACACTTAATGTTAGTCATAAAAGGGTCTGCAACTAGGTCGGCGATGACAAGACCATTAAGGGTGTCGACTTAAAATTTTTAAAACATTACTTGCCCAACTTAGGAAAAATTTGGGGTAGGATAAAATGCATGGTGATCGTTTTTCCTAACTGAAGGGGTTTGTAACCCAATGTGTCCAAAGGCTTAGGTTATGACTTACATAACCAACAACTGGTAGGGGTAGGTCACTGCTAAAGTATAACATCTAAGGGATTTGGAACGTGATGTTTATGAAATTAAGGCTTGTAAACCAAAACAAATGACCCAACCTTAGGTTACAAAACATCTTAAATAATGATCCAAGTATGATTTTCTTAAAGCCGTGGAAGATTTTAAAAGCTCCATCAAACCCACATTGCTTGTAGACTTACAAGGGGTCAAAACCCACAAATGATCAGAAATTGGTTTATTTTAGTATTTCTTTCTAATTTAGATAATGATATGCATGTATAATATGTTTCAAATGTAATATTTTCACATTTTTATATATATGCATAATTTACGTGAGAGATGACTTTGATGGTATGCAAAGTTTAAACTTCCATGTTATTAATTACATGTTATCCTTATAGATTATATGGAAAATATTGATAAACCATGTAGTGTAGGAAAATGCATACTCTTCCATTTTCACACTTGTTTGGACCTACCTTGCTTTATTTATCCTTATTTATGTTTTAATTGGTCCTATTTTTCATCCACAAGCTTAATAAATTACATATTTTTTTTTGCTAATCCTAAAAAACATCAATAGATAAATGATAATTTAATGATTATGGTTGAGTGTCCCTAAGTTTTGGGTTAGGACAAAGATACCACCTAGGGCATCTTTGTACCCCAAAGTTTTTGGGACCTTGATTTTAAGGCACCTTAAATGGGCCCCTTTTTGGAGTCTGTGCCCCAAGTTTCATGCCTTGGGACTAAGATGCCACCTACAATGTCTTAGTCCCCCTTAAGGTATTTTTGAGATTTATTTTCACATTTTGGTGGGATTTAGCCTCCTTTAATTAATGAGTTCCTATGTCAGCTTGTTGTGGTTTAATTTTGGGATATTAAGCATGCATAAGTATAAATACAAGGTTCATTCACTCATTTTATAATCTAAGAATATAACAAGCAATCTAAGAATTCAAGCATTCAACTACTCAAGTATTCAAGAGAAATCCATCAAGCATTTGGAGCCATCATCAAGATTCAAGCATCATATCAAAGATATTCTTGTATCATGTGTGTTTTTGTGCTAACATTTGTGATGTAGGATTTTGATTCAAGCATTCCTTTGATTCGAGATCTATATCCAAGCTAGCCATCTCACATAAGTTTGCGAACTTCATAAAAAGGTTTTGGTGAGTTGTAACATTGCATATTGGTCATTAATCATTTCCCTCAATTTCATTTCATTTCAATGTTTAATTACCAAAAAGTGGTTTGACCAAGGAAAACCCTTGTTTACTAACAATCAACAAGTTTTCCCCTCTTGCATGTTTGTGATTGTAGATTTAGGTTGAAGACTTGAAGATCATTTGAGGGAAAAAGTTGCAAAGTTGCATTAAAAAGTTGTCATCTTCACAGAAAATCACCTATAGGATAGATCCAAAAGTTTTAGAGCTTAAGATCAGAAAAAAAGTAAGTGTAGACATCAAGCCTCGGGATCACTTTTGAAAATTTCAGAAATTCAAATCGGGATTGTTAGTGTAGGTTTTTTTCCTAGTTAGGTTATTTATTTTCCTATATTCCTAGGTTTTCCCTAAACTTTAATTAAGCTTTCTTAGGTTATATTATGTGAGTATTAGTCTATTTATACTCACCTTGTTAGTGTGAAAGGAATACTTTATCTAACTAGTTCATTGTTAACTAGTTCTCCACTAAAGTCCTCTTCACACTAGCTTAGCTTTACATAGGGATAAGGTGGTTGAGCCTTTCATGACATGAATTGTCACACCTCATATGATTCTAACAATTCTCATAATTTGGTTTCATCTATCTCTCCCCTTGGCCTATATAACCAATGCATTTCCTTTGTAATCTCAATTATCAAGTTGAATATGTCTTTGCTTTTGCATCCTCATAATGCTATTTTTCTTCTAGAGAATTTGTATTACATTCATGGAGACTAATTGTATATTTCTATTTTGATCTTATGTCATTTTATTTCATAGTTTCATATCTATTTATTTTCCCTAGTTTTCTAGGTTATTCATCTTCTTAGATTATAAAATGGTATTAGAGCAGTTCTAGTACAGTATAGATTGTAGTTTCCTTATTTGAGATTTTATTGTTTTAGGAGGGGGGATAATAAGCTTTGTTTCATTTTTATTCAAAATCCTATATGCTCTTCACTTACATTTTCGAATGATTTGAAGAATCTAAAAGGATTTATGAAGATCTTGTTAAAATTGTAGGTTTTAGCATGCCTTTACTTGACTTAGGTAGTTATTTGAGCCTTTACAGGCTATTTTTTCATTTCTAGGGTCATTTTTTTGTTACTGGGAGCATTATTTTACACTAGATCTACATTTTCTATACAATTTAAACAAAATACGCTATCTGAGTTTTATTAGTAGTAGAAAAAAACCATATGGGTCATTTCTAGTTTTTGCATGTAGATTATATACTTTGCAGAAACTAAATAGAACCCCTCACCATTGATAGTTGTAGATTTGAAAGTCATTTTCAAACGCTTCATTCTCACTCATACTGGATTCATTTCTCAAGCATTATTTTTTTATTTGGGTTATTTTCTTGTGCTCTTTGCACTAGTGCAGGAATTTTTGGTTTTAATGTAGTGATTTTTTAGAAATTGAAGATTCTCACCCATGACAATGCACAGTTCTCATTTTGGGAACTTCATAGACTCATAACTTTCTCATACGATCTTGGATTGAGGTGATTATTTTTTTGAGTAGATCATAGTGGTGTTGTTAGTTTCACTTAGATTAACTTCAATTTTTTACTTTCAACATACACCCAATGTTTGAGAATTTTGTAAAGCATTGAGATCGATACCACTAAGTATTATTGCTAGTGGAAGCTATAAATGCACTAATTATAAAGTGCCAAATCATATTTTCTTGGGGTTTTCTTTCCTTGAGTTAAAAGGGTGGTTGTCTTGTGTATGTTCTCTTCTTTCTAGAATCTCCTTATTACATTTATTCATCATGGATCAAACAACAGTATCCATTTAAACTCCATACAACTACTTTGAGTGGAAATCACGCATGAAAATATACTTAAGGAAAGATGGATTACATAAGATACAATGGGACTTGAAACTAAACGTGTTAAATATGAAGATAAGCCTAAGTGGTTTAAAAAATATGATGAGGCCTATGGAACACTAGGTTTATTTGTTTCTCCTGATTTAGTATTGCACATTGAGTCTTTGAATTCACCAAATGAAATCTAGATAAGGCTAGAAACATGATATGTTGGAAAATGAACTAATTAGTTTAATTCTAGGAAATTTCAACACAATTCAAGTTTTCTTCACAAAATTTAAATCACTAAGGCTGCAATTAAAATAATGTGGTATTGATAAGAAATATGAACAACTAATTCTTAATATTCTCTCTAAACTAAGTTCAACATATTTTTTCTTTTTTTCTACCTTCTATGATACTAAGGGTGCACTTGGGACACAGTTCACTATGCCATCTTTGGATGATTTTGCTATCTCTCTCACATAGGAAGAAGATATAAGCTAATCTATATGGGCACTCTTAATCCTCTAAGTCACATGCTCTAGAGATCAACCAAGGTACAAAAAAACAAAAAGGATAAATTAGTAACAATAAGGATAAGAAACAAAAGAATAGCAAGGAGAAAAAGGATCAAATTCCAATTGCTTCAAAAGCAACTAGTGAGACCCAATCTTCTAAGGGTGAAAATCCTAATAAAGAGAAGGTCAAATGTGCCTATTGTAAGAAACCCAATCATGATGAGCACAAGTGTTTGAAGAAACAAGTGAATCATTTGACACACATTCTTGAGAAGAATAATCTCAATATTCTTGATTCCATCAAATAGAGCTCAGAGGAGGGTTCTCACAAGGACAAAGAAAATAGTAAGGGGAAAGGAAAGGGAAAGGCCCTTGTAGCTGTTACTTCTCTACAATGTACATGGGTTCTTGATTCAAGTGCTTCACACCACATGACTTCAACTAAAGATGAAATTCAATCTATGGAGTTGTGTTCTATGCCTTCCATTCTAATGGGTGATGACACTCCACTTGAGGTATGTGGGAGAGGGTTTGTTGATATGGGTGATGGAACATTTTAGGATGTTATTTATGTTCCATCATTATAAACTAATCTCCTATCTATTTATAAAATTACTCAAATGGGTACAAGTAAGAGATTTGAGTTTACTTTTGATTCAGTGGTGATTCATGAGATGCAAAATATTCTATAGTTTCAATTGGGAGAACAGAAAATGAGTCTCAACTTTATTTGTTCTCTCACTTTGTTCTCAATCCCCCCTTGACTATTATGCTCTCTCATTTAGATGATGTGAGTAATTTATTGCATTAGTTGTTTGGACACTTGAACTACCGTTATTTGCAACAACTCAACAAACATGATATGGTTATAGGATTGCCTACAATTCGCGTTTCTAAAGGTTTTTTTCATAGTTACATTCTTGGAAAACATACTAAATATAATTTTGAAAAAGGAAAAGCTTGGAGAGCCTCACATCTTTTGGAGTTGGTACATAGTGATTTGGCAAGGCCATTTCCACAACCATCTTTCAGTAAAGCTTGATATGTTTTAACATTCGTCGATGATTTCTCTAGGTACACTATTGTGTACTTTCTCAAGGAAAAGTTTGAAGTCTTCGATTCATTCTTGGAGTATAAGGCTTCTATAGAGAAAAAAATTGGAAAATATATCAAATTTCTATGTACTTATAATGGGGGGAATATATGGGTATGTGTAGGATCATGATGGGCCAAAAAGTGGCAATATGTAAGTGATATAATGGTCCATGTGGCTGACAACTTTCTTTTTACCCAAAATTGATGAAATAAAAAGGGTTTTTAAAGGAGATTCTCAGCTTTCCACCAATATAAATTATGCTTTACTTTTAATTTAATAAATAATTATTATTCATTTTTTATTTGAATTAAGACAAAAGTCCTGATTGATAGGCTAATTGAAAAACATCTATAGCTTTCAAATGGTATCGCATTTTTTGAATATGAAACATGTATAATATTCTATGCTTCATATACTATATGATTAAAAAAAGAAAAAATGAATTTTGACATGAAGTTTTGACCAAGTTAAGGTGGCCAGACATATGAGTTTTTATATTTTTTAAAATTTGTAATAAAAAATTCATAATTAATTATTTAATAGGAAAAAAATTGCAAAAAAAATGCATCACATCTGGAAATGAGTACTCTACTTATATCTAAAATATTATGAAAAAATATTATCATTTTATTGTGGTTAGGGTGGTCAGATAGATACCCACTTATTTTATCCTTGAAATTTAAGTACTACTACATTGAAATTTCAAATTTTCACCAAATAGATTTTTATTTTTTTAAATAAACCTAGTAGTTTAGAAACTACATTAAATTTTCTACAAATTCTATTCTTACATATTTTGTAAATAATATAGATAACTTATTCAAATTTTTATGTGAAGTTGCTTAACTCTGATTTTTCTAAATTTTTTCCACTTAAGGGCCTATTTTTTCTATGATGACCCTGCACATACCCATATCAACCATATATTTTTGAAATATTGTGCTTCAGAGGGAATTGATTTGTAGCATGTATCCCCCACAATCCTCAACAAAATGGATTTGTAGAATGAAAGAATCAGTCCTTGAAAGAGATGGCTAATTGTATGATTCACTCCAAATCTTTAGCTTCACCTTTCTAGGTGTAAGCCATTAACTATGTGTGTTATATATAGAACCATGTTCCCCATAAAGTTGTGATGGGGGTAGCTCCTTTTCAAGCTTGGACTAGTCAAAAACCGTCAGTTAAGCAATTTAGAGTGTTTGGATCTAAACCATGGGCTCACATTCTAGTAGAGAAACATAAGGCTATGTATCCATAGAGCAATCCTTTCATATTTGTTGGTTACCTAGATGATGTCAAAGCCTACAGGCTTCTTCATCCTACCAAACATGAGTTGTTCAATAAGAGGAGTGTTCAATTTGAGGTGAGTACATCTATTCCTTCTCTCAACACTTCTCCTACCACCATCATCTTGGAGTCCTTGTATCATGATGATAGTTCTTCAAAGGTTCATAAAACTTTAGATCATGATGAGGAGTCTTCTTCCTCCACCACAAATGATGATAGTAATCATGAGGATGCACATAGTTCATCTTCAAAGGATGATGATTCTCCTCTAGATTCTCATCCTCTAACCACAAGACCTCTTTGGGCTTGTTAGACTTTGTAGTCAATAGGTGATTGGGTAGGGGATCCATCAGATCATAGGAGAACAAGATCACAATTTCTGGTGTCCCCAAGTGGGATGTAACCATGCAAGAAGAGTTCAGTTCCTTGGAGAGGAACCATAATAGGGATCTTGTCCCACTTCCTAAGGGAAGAAAACTTGTTTGATGCAAGTGGGTCCTTTGAACAAAATATGTAGTAGATGGGTCGATTGAGAAGCATAAAGCATGCTAGGTTTCCAAAGGATTCTCCCAAGTTCCAAGAATTGACTACTCTGAGAATTTTGCACTAGTCATCAAAATCAATTCCATATGACTTGTTCTTACCATAACTACAACACATAGATGGGATTTTCATCAAATAGATGTGAAGATTTCTTTTCTTCATAGTGATCTTTAGGAGGAGATATACATGGAGTAGCCACAAGGATTTGTTTAGGATTCTTCACTTTTTTGTTATCTTTGAAAGTGTCTCTATGGCCTCAAACAAGCCCCTCAGGCTTGGTACGACAAGATGGATTCCTTCCTTCTAATAGTGGGATTAACTCGATGCCATTTGGATCCTAATGTTTAAATATTGTAGTAGGATGATACTCACACCTTCTTTTTTCTCTACATTGATGGCTTGTTGATCATAGGGAGTCACTCATCCACCATTCAGGTAGTGAAAACCACCCTTCATGATCAATATTTGATGTCAACCTTGGGCTTGTTGCACTACTTATTGGGGATTGAGATCACTCATTCTTCTTGTAATATCACTCTTTCATAGTATAAGTATGCACTTGACATGCTCCAAAGGTTTCAGATGGTTGATTATAAACTTGATCTAACTCCATTTTTGTTAGGGGTCAAACTTGAGGCTAAGTGTTCTTCACCCTTGGTTGATGGCACTTTGTATCAGTAGCTTGTTGGTAGTCTCATCTATCTGAATCATATGAGTCCTAACATTTCATAGCCAATAGGCATGGTCTCTCGATTCATGCAGAAGCCACATTAGCTACACTGGAAAGTAGCTAAGTGGATTCTTCAATACGTCAAGGGTACTCACAAGTATGGATTCATTATGTAGTGGGCATGGATTTTTCCTTGGTGGGACAAACAGATTCAGGTTGGGTAGGAAATTCTTAGGTTTACAAGTCTACTTTAGGGTATTACTTCTCCCTTGGTTCTAATCCAATTTGTTGGTTGAGTAAGAAGTAGTTGGCTATTGCTCTTTCATGTATAGAGGCTGAGTATTAAGGAGTAGTTAATGTTGCTACTGAGGCCATCTAGCTTCAAAACATTCTCAATGAGTTTGGAATTCCCTTTAGAAATCCCATAGTCATCTATTGTGACAACTAGAGTGTGATTTCGATCTCTCACAATTTGTTCCATCATTAGCGAACCAAGCACATCAATAGCCACATGCACTACATCCAGGAGCTGATTAATAGTGAGATCATTGATCTCAAGTACTGTTCGACATTAGATTAGACTACAAACATCTTCACCAAACCCTTCATTGAGAGAAAGTTTCTTTATTTTGGAGCTTTTCTTGGGGTACAATTGTTGTCACCCATGGGGTGGGGCTACTTAGTCCTTATTTTCTTCTTTTCATCTCTCTTTTGGGGAGGAGTTTTGTCCCACTATGTTTTCTCCTTTTCTCTAATTGTGAGAAATTTTTCTACATTGCATTTGTACATGGGTACCTAACATGGCCTCATTTGTCAGGACCCATCTTCTTTTACATCCTCCTAAGTTGTGCTTAAGTGGGGGTGTTAGTGTAGGTTTTTATTTTCCTAGTTCGTTTATTTATTTTCCTATATTCCTAGGTTTTTCCTACAATTTAATTAAGCTTTCTTAGGTTATATTATTGTAGTATTAGTCAATTTATACTCATCTTTTTAGTGTGAAAGGAGTACTTTACCTAACTAGTTCTCCACTAAATTAATCTTCACACTACCCTAACTTTACATAGGGATAAGGTGGTTGAGCCATCAATGACATGAGTTATCACTATAGATAGGTAGATAATATCAAAGGTTTAAATGCATTGAAGACAATAAACAAATTAAATCTTATCAAGCACCATGAAGTACAAACTAGAATGAAAATAAAAATAGTAAACAAATAATGTGCAAACCGATTTTCAAACTAGTGTTGATTGATCTCCATGGCTCTTTTCCACCTGCACAAGGATGGAAGATTTCGAAGGTTGAATGTTGGAGGAATGTTGGTTGCTGAATTCTACAGCATAACAATATGGTAAAGGTTTGAAGGAGAATGATGGATGAAAGATAAAATATTTGAAGAATAATTTTGACAGAGTGAGGATACTTAAGAATCAACCCCCTAAATGAATTGTGAGAGGTTGTATTTATAGAGGTTTTAAAAGCTTCTGATTGGCTGATATGATCAATGGCTATGATAATTCTTGACATATCAAATGGTTGAAGATGGATGAAACTAAAGAAAAAGATAGAAGAAAAACAGAAAACAAGCTTTGTTTTCTTTTTCAAAGAAAGATAAGATAAGATGATAGAAAATAATCTTTTTTTAGAAGATATTAGAAAGATTTAAAGATGATAAATAATGAATTAAAAATTCAATTATTTACTTGTTGATGAAATGCAACTTTTCTTAATTAAATAAAATATTTAATTAAGCTTTTAAAGAAAGCAGAAGAAAGTTTGTTATAAGAAGAAAGCTTTAATTAGGATTTTTGAAGAAAGCAGAAGATATCATATTAAATAAAATATTTAATCATGATATGAGAAGAAAACAGAAGATTTCACAATTAAATAAAATATCTAGTTGTGATTTTAGAAAGAAAGAATAAGATCTTTTAATTAAATAAGATTTATTTAATTAAATCACATTTACGAAATTAATTAAATGAAATATTTAATTAATTAGAAGAAGAAATTAAAATAGAAGAAAAAGAGATATTTAAACTTAATTAAATCAAAAGATTTAATTTAAATTCAAACAATGATAATAAATAAGATACATTTATTTAATTAATTAAGTGGACATATGAAAATAATTAAATAAAATAAATTTATTTAATTATGAAGGAAGAATAAGATGAACGAACAATATAATTAAATTAATTAAATTTAATCATAAGTAGAGGATTTTAGAAAACTAATTAAATAATAAATATTTAATTAATTGCCAGGATTATAGACATGACCATTTTTATGCGTATACATTTTGCCCCTCTTTGAAGTGATGTGTGAAACACATTGCTTCAAAGAAAATAAAATTTTTTTGCCCTTGATATGTTTCTAATTTTTTATATCGATGATGCCCCCTCGAGAGGATAGGTGAGTTGGAAAAACACAGGTATTCTCTCGAAATGAAATTAAATAATAAAGGAGGTATAAGTTGAATGATGCAAGAGAGAATGTGGATGAAGGAGATGAAAAGATGCGCTATGCTGCAATGAAAGTGAGCAACCATGATGTTTGATATAGCACTAGACGTTATGCACCAAGGTATAAGGACCAAGGTGACAATGTGTCTCGTGCCCCAGCGTAATACAACCTTGTCTAGATGTATGAGGAAGTAAACTTAGAGCATTAAAGTCCTAATGCACAAAAGATATTATGTGACATGAGATGTAAAGGATAATGCAAAAAGATATTCCAACATACACAAGATATGAATATTAGCTAGAATGATACAAATTTGATACAAATGCAAGATAAAATGATAACACACACAAGCAAGCAAGCAAGCATGCACAAATGATACAAAAACAAACAAGACATTGCCCCTGTCAAGCTGTAAAACATTGATTGATTGATTGATTGATGATGATGATAGTGTTGTCATTGTGGGGAGCGGCATGTCCCTAGAGCAACACAAGGATGATGATAATTAATTGATTGACTTTGATTTGGTTTATGACAAGATTAGGATCAAGACCAAAGGATGTGATTGTATAATTTGACAAAATTGATTAACTTGATTGGTATGGATTAAGGATTGACTTGCATTTGGATTATTGCTCGGAATGATTGAAGATGATTTGATTGATTTGAAGAAACTATTTGTAATGATATGATGATTGATTGGATGATAGGATGTGATGAATTGAATAGAAGAATTGATGTGATTGGAATGATTTAGGTTGAAGTGATTTGATTAGATAATCGATTGATTCAATTGAAGAATTGATTTGATTGGAATGATTGTGATTGAGTGGATTGGTTGCAATGGTTTTGATGAAGATGATTGATTTGGTGGAATGGTTGAATGATTGGATAGAAGAATTGATGTGATTGAAATGATTTTATTGCTTGGATTTTTGTTGTATTTTTTATTTTTTTGTATTTTTTCAGGACTTTTTCTGATTTTTTTGTATTTTTGAAATGTTTTGATTTTTTTGGAGTTTTGAGATGTTTTGATTTTTTTGGATTTTTGAGAATATTTGGAGGTGTCAAAGGATGAAAATTTGAGTAGCCTTTGTGCTAGATACCAATGACAAGGGGAAAACCAAGGCTAGGTGCAAGGAGATAAAGGGGATTTTTGATGGATGAAAGGGTGGGTGATAGGATAAGGGATAAAAGGCTCATGATATATGGATGGATGGGAAGGATAATTCATAGTGAATGAAATGGATGTATGCATCATAAGAGAGCAAGGATGTGATTTCCAAAGACTGTTGCATAGGAATAACATGCCCCATTCTAGGTACAAGACTTAGGATTTTCATGACAAAGCTTATGAGAATAGGATAATGATAGGCTTGTTTGGAAGGATGAGGTATATCAAAAGATATCCAAAACATGTTTCAACATTTTGCCCCTATATCTTCATCAAGATCAAAAGAAGGGTGGATGAATGGACTCAATATAATAGGTATGTATGATGGCTAAAGATGGTAGGTAAGATGGAAATGATATCACATGAAAATGATAGGTTGGATAGATAAGACATTGTGCCCCCAAGTGTAAGTGGCATAGAAGATCAACCTACACATGACGCCTATTTGCTAGGTTTTCATCATGGTACTTATCCAGGGTGCCTGTTTACCAAGTTTTCACCATTAGACGAAGGGATTTCTCTTTACTTTTTTTTTTTTAATTTTTTGGATAGAGGAATGGGAATATGGATAGGAGGGACTCAAGTTTCTAGTTCCATGAAAGGTGGTAGTCCCACTAGATATCGATGTCATTGCATGGACCTTGTCAAATGTCATTATG
>VDFB02086081.1:77620957-77638333 GCA_007258455.2 Sequoia sempervirens | reverse complement strand
CTCAAGTAGAGCAAAACACTGTCGCAATACATCAGGTTCGTCGATATTTCGACGGACGTCGGGGATAAACTTTCGAAACAATTGGAAATTACACATCAAATTTTACAAGCACCCGATGAACATCGAATTTTACATATTTTGTCGGACAGTTTCATCGTATTTTACAGTCAAATGTATTAGTGTGGTAAGGGATGATGTGAAATGGAAATGGAGTAGGTAGATGGTAGATTATGAAAGGCTTATATAGAAATGGATGGGGAATAGTGGATGATGATGTGGATTGAATAGGACTTGTAAAAAAGGATGGATGAAAGGTTTATGGAAAAGCATGGACCATAGGGAGGTGATTAGGAAGATATGTAGGATAGTAGTTGAAGGATGGGGAGATGGAGGTATGTGGAATTGTTGTGAAATGGAAGGGAACCATGAGCAATGGTTGCACACACTATAATAAATGTTGAAGCTTTTGATGTGGATAGGGTGTAGGAAACAATGGAGATGTTTTCTTAGGAGGTGGTGGATGATGTGTTTTTGGTACCCACATAGACTTAGTATCTTTATTATTTTTATTTGGCTTGTGGGACTTAGGAATTTGAGACTTTTGAATGGAATGAGAAAGTAGGGTGGAGGTGGATGGTTGGGGATTTTGTGATGTAGATGCCTCATTTAAATTGATTCCTTTTTGCTTAGGTACCCAAACCAATTTAGTTTTGGCCTTTACTTTTGGAGGTATGAGCTTATATAGCTTTTTAGATGTACTTTTCTTTGAATTTTCGTATTGATGTCTTAAGGCATGAGAACCCTTAGGATTTTTGACTTTATAGGTAGAGGTATTGAAATTATTGATTTTGAATCCCATGGGTATGGTGGAATGGGTGGAAGCTTCATGTTTATACAATGCGTGCATTTGTTGGTCATGATTAGGAATGTTAGGGTATTTATGGATAGAGGGATAAGGGGATTGGATAATGGGGATATTAGGTGTTGGGAGAAGTGGAGGTAGATTAGATGGAGGGATATTAGGAGTTGGAAGCAATGGTGAAAGATTTGATGGTGGAAGGTGTATGGTCACATGCTTTTGACATTTGTGGGATGATGGAGGGGGGGTGGCAACATATATTTTAGGGATACGATAGGCTTTATGATGGAAAGTGGACTTAGGATGCATGGAGGAAGTATCAACATATTTAGGTTGTTGTCCTTGGGGTGTAGGTCCAAGGCCATAAGAGCATGGAGGGATTTTGACATGGATGGGCTCCAAAATATCTTGTTTATGAAGGTCTAGAAATTTACCTTGGTGGTTCATGTTTTGGAGTGTGCAATGGATAATGGGACTAGGTGTAGGTGAAACACTAGACATGAGTTCCGTATTGGATGGAGAAAATGACACAAGGGAAGATAATGGTTTTTGTTGTTCTAAGGATGAACATTCATGAATGAGGGTAGAAAGACCAATAGGATATGATGGAGGACTTGCAATGGGGTTGATAGTGGGTGATGGGGGATCATTAGGATCTTGATTAGCATTGTGTTCACTTAGATCCAATGTATTTGTTTGATCTTCTATGTGTGCTTGGGAGGCATATGTCTCATCAAGGGAAGTGGATGTTTGTGCATCATGGATGGGTGAGGTGGAAATCTCTTGACCATGGAATGCATAAAGTTGGCTAAGAGGATCATCATGGTCTTCTTGATCATAAAAGGGGTCTTGATCAAAGATGAAAGATTGATCATGATAGAGGGTGACTTGGACTTACGAGGGGAGACTCTCGAATTGGGTCAAGGGGTTGTGGATGACATGGTTGGATTGAAGGACTTGGAATGATGTTTGAGGATTCTTTTGTATGTTCAAGTATAAGTGTTGAATGACATGGCGACAGTTGATTCCTTGCCCGTAGCCCTTGGTTCACATCTGTTGGAGGTGTAGAGGTGGAAGGTGTTGGCTTAGGGTTTTGATTTTGATTGGATGATGGTATGATAAAGTTATAGGGTGCATGTGCTAGATTGGTTTTTCCCTTGTAAAAGGTGGCATTAAGACTTAAAAGCTCTTAATTTTCTTGCCAAGGTAGACTTGGGCTCCTATGTTCTTCCGGTGATATTGATGGATGTGTTGATGTGGCATTGGCATGCTAAGAAGTGGATGGATTAGATTAGTCAATTTTATTTGATGGCTTAGATTTGGGCTTCTCAAAAAATTAAAAAATATTGAATTTGGATGATGTTTTTGGAGAAGAGGTCACATTCATATTTCCAACAAAGAAATTCTTAGTTGTGTCCCTTTGGATTATGAATTTGGGATTGTTTATGATTATGACCATTTTGATAATTGGTGACTAGGACTAGGTTGGTGATAGTGACTATTTGGAATGATTAGATTGGAAGACTTGGATCGATTAGGGTTGATGGTGATTGGATATGAATGTGTTGGAAGAATGTGTAGAGTGACTTTATGTGTTTGGTTTTTAGCTTGATTGGACAATGTTTAAATGAATCACACATGTACAACCATAAATCACTCACGCAAGACACATAAGCAAGTTTGAATTTTGAAATTTGAATAATGTAATAATGACTATTAAACAAGTACACATGGAAGACACATCAACAAGCCCTATGACTAGTCAAGTGGGGTATGGCCAATTAGATCTCAAGCTAGTCTACACAAGGTTGAATAAGGATGATTTGAAAGAAAAATCTTGCCACACAGCTGGGAGAAAGGGGTAACCCACCATTCACCTTCACTTCCCTAAGGTATAAAGTTCTTTGGGGCTTAGCCAAGAGTGACAAAAAAATTTAACTTCCAAACAATCGTGTCTTTCAATTCACACTTCGATTGAGGTCATCCCCAAGGGTGATGAAATCCCCTAGCAGGCCCCCTATAAAGGGTTTGACAAAAGCAAACCAAGTGAGGTGCTTGTGATCACACACACACTTGATTCACGCTCACAATAATTAATTTCCCTTAGATTATAAATGAAATGTGTGTAAAACAGTTCAAGCACTTATTCTTTTTAGATTCCAAATCAAGATGTGATGGAAGACAATGGTTAATTTTAGCCTCAATTTTTGATATGTGATTGAAAACAAGATTCGTTTTAAGAGCCCAAATCCAAATGTGTGACAAACAAGATTAAGAGATGAAGGATGAAACAAGTGCACTTGGTTATTTTTGCTTTCCAAATTGATGTTGTGACTAATTCCAATGCTTTTCTAGCTCCGTATGATTCACCAAAAAGTCACCAAGACAAGAAGAAACACATGCATGCAAGCAAAAGTGTGATTAAATCCCAAAACAAATAATTTTTTTTCAAATATGTAAGAATTTGAAAGCTGTAACTCTATAAAATTTGATAAAAACTTACACCATTA
Organism: Sequoia sempervirens; assembly: GCA_007258455.2. Lineage (NCBI taxonomy): Eukaryota > Viridiplantae > Streptophyta > Pinopsida > Cupressales > Cupressaceae > Sequoia > Sequoia sempervirens. Next base: position 77,634,964 of record VDFB02086081.1, on the reverse strand, counting down.
AATAGATTATGAAATTCTACCCCATTTCAAAAAAAAAGCTCAGAAAAAGACTAAGAAATGACCAAGATGCGGCCATTTTAAGATTTCCTATGAAAATGTTGTCTGTATGCGCTAAAACAAAATCCAGAATGCTAAATAATCCCTCAGATGCACTAAAACACAATTCAGAATGCTAAATAAGCCAAAGTGCATTAAAACAATCCAAAATGCTAAATAATTCCCAAATGCGCTAGAACAGACCCCATATGTGTTAAAAAAATTCCCAAATGCACTAAAAGAAGTCCCAGATGTGCTAAAAGAAGTCCCATATGTGCTAAAAGAAATTTCAAATGCGCTAAAACAAAAAAAATTACAAATTTTTTTAATGAAACAGTATATGCACCATTTTGTTCCTTATAAGCGCCGAGACAGTCCCTAGATGTGCCGAAATAGCTCCTAAATGCACCGAAAGACCTGTAAAAGCACTGTTAAACCCTGGATGCGCTATAGAAACCCTCAAATGCTCTAAAACAAAAATTTTTGCCAAAATTCCGAATTCCAGAATCTGAATCCTATCATAAAACCTGTAAATAAATGTTAAAAATGGGGCAAGGCCCCATTATGAGTGCTAGAAATGTAGATAGGTAGATAATCCAAAGATTTTTAATGCATTGATGACAATAAACAAATTAAATCCTATCAAGCACCATGAAGTACAAACTAGAATGAAAAATAAGAATAAAAAACAAATAACATGCAAACTGATTTTCAAACTAGTGTTGATTGATCTCCATGGCTCTTCTCCACCTGCACAAGAATGCAAGATTTCGAAGGTTGAATGTTGGAGGAATATTGGTTGCTGAATTCTGTAGCATAACAATATGGTAAAGGTTTGAAGGAGAATGATGGATGAAAGATAGAATATTTGAAGAATAATTTTGGCAGAGTGAGGATACTTAAGAATCAACCCCCTAAATGAATTGTGAGGGGTTGTATTTATAGAGTTTTCAAAAGCTTTTGATTGGCTAATATGATCAATGGCTATGATAATTCTTGACAGATCAAACAGTCGAAGATGGATGAAATTGAAGAAAAAGATAGAAGAAAAACATAAAACAAGCTTTGTTTTCTTTTTCAAAGAAAGATAAGATAAGATGATAGAAAATAATAATTTTTAGAAGATATTAGAAATATTTAAAGATGATAAATAATGAATTAAAAATTCAATTATTTACTTGTGGATGACATGTAGCTTTTCTTAATTAAATAAAATATTTAATTAAGCTTTTAAAGAAAGCAGAAGAAAGTTTGTGATAAGAAGAAAGATTTAATTAGGATTTTTGAAGAAAGGAGAAGATATCATATTAAATAAAATATTTAATCATGATATGAGAAGAAAACAGAAGATTTCACAATTAAATAAAATATCTAGTTGTGATTTTAGAAAGAAAGCATAAGATCTTTAATTAAATAAGATTTATTTAATTAAATCACATTTACGAAATTAATTAAATGAAATATTTAATTAATTAGAAGAAGAAATTAAAATAGAAGAAAAAGAGATATTTAAACTTAATTAAATCAAAAGATTTAATTTAAATTCAAACAATGATAATTAATAAATAAAATACATTTATTTAACTAATTAAGTGGACATATGAAAATAATTAAATAAAATAAATTTATTTAATTATGAAGGAAGAATAAGATGAATGAACAATATAATTAAATTAATTAAATTTAGTCATATGTAGAGGATTTTAGAAAAGTAATAAAATAATAAATATTTAATTAATTGCCAGGATTATAGACATGACCATTTTTATGCGTATACAATCACACCTAATAGGATTCTAACACTTGTCATAATATGGTTGCATATATCTCTCCCCATGGCCTATATAACAAAGGCACTTCCTTTGCAATCTCAATTTTCAATCTGAATATGTATTTGCTTTTGCATCCTCATAATGCTATTTTACTTTTGGAGCATTTGCATTACTCTCATGGAGACTAACACCGTGTTGCTATTTTTATCTTGTGTCATTTGCTTTCACAATTGCATATCTATTTATTTGCACTATTTTTCTCAGTTATTCATCTTCTTAGATTCTAATAGGGGACTAAGATGGTAGAAAGGTAATCTTAGTCCTCCAAGTAGAATTTTGCAGAGTTTCTCTTGGATCTTCTTCTGACATCCAAAGATTTTGTATTTTACTTGAAAAATAGCAATGAGACTAATAAGACAGTAAGGGAATCTTAGTCCTCCATCGCACATTTTGAAATCTTCTTTGCATTTTTAGATTCCTTGTCACATTTCTAGACTTCTCAGGTACATACATCCTAACTCCCTATTGCATAATTTCATCATTTTCATCCTTCATTTAGCTTGCATTATTAAGTTTTGTGAGTTGAATGCTTACTTGTCTCTTCCATGCTTTTTCTTGGTGGTGAACCCCTTAAAGCTTAAAGAACCCCCTCCTAGGTCTTCCCCATTGAGCATTGACTCACACTTTGGTGCTGATATTTAATCCAATTACGATTCCTAGGACATTATTGAATAACAATTGCAGACTAGTGGTGTATCTAAACCCCCTATTTTTCCTATATTGTTCATTTTGGTGAACCCAACCTCTTCGAGCATTAAATTTTTTATTTAAATCCCATTAAGTTCCTAGATCTAGATTACATTTATTCTCCCATTGCATCTTTCATTAGTGAAATTTCATCTAGGGTTTCTCATTTTTAGTGAAAGTGCATCTAGGGTTTCTCATATTTGCATTAGGGAAAGTGCATATAGGTTGCATTTTTTGTTTCTTGCATCATCTTATCTCATTGAAAAATTGAAAAGTGCATTGTTCATCATCCTAATTGAATTTAGAAACATTGATATTTCATTCAAATTTGAAAAAAAATACATTCAACTTTGCATTCAATTGCTTTTTAGTAGTTACTTTCTCTTGCATTTATTTGGACACTTTTTTGTTTCTAAACATTAGCTACCTGAATAGGAAACCTATGAACATTGTTGACAATCTAAAATTTATTTATTTTGACAAAAACCTCTACTAGGACTAAAACACCCTTCTTGGCATCTTAGTCCCTTTGTGGGTTCTTGGCTCAGAACCCTCTCTCTATATTTTATTTTATATTCCAGTCCCTAGAACCTCAAAATCACACTAGTAGGACCAAAACACCCTTACTAGTGTATTAGTCCCTATTGAATTTGACTTTCTAGGTTTTAGGGTTTGAAATGGCTTATCTGTGCTTTTGTTGGTTACCTTCAATTTTTGGTTTCAGTTTGTAGAATTGTCGTGGGACAAATTTTTGGTACTCAATTGGCTACTCTTGCACTTCTAGGGTCTTTCACATAAAAGGAGAGAGATTGGGCCCAAAAATGCTTATGTAACACTCAATTTAGGATGTATGCTATGTTGTATGATGTAAATGAACAGAAATAAATGCAATTGATTGACTAAGATAATTGATTATGAATGAAAAAGTGCAAGTTAAGCTATGTTTGAAAGCACATTATGATATGCAAATAACTATGAAAATGAAAGAATTATGCAAAACATAAAGTAATAAGTTAGATATGAGTGCACCTGGACAAAGTATGATAAACTTGGAGTCTCTCGAGTGCTAATTGAATTTACTAAATTTTCATAGTGAGACTCATTCGCCCAAGGTGGAGACTTAGTCCTCTTGGTAAAAGTTGTCAGAAATAGGTTTCTATCTGTCCAGATATGAAATCTGATGAAATCACTTTCAGGCCTACAAAATAGGATTCATTTTCCAAGGGTGTAAAATCATTCCACCTACAAGAATCTATAAATTTAGGACTTGATTTTGTTAGATTAGATCTGCAATTTTGTTCTCTATAGGTACTTGCTTCTAAAATTGTCAGATTCGGGGCTGAAAATGACTTTTTGTTGATGATTTGACTAGAAGAACCTAATTGACTTGTTCTCCACTTTTCAACACCTAAATACCCGTTAAATCTACATATATAAGTCAAACCCTTGAAGATGCAAATCTGAAGCAATGCCAATGGCTGCTCCAAACTACTTGAATAGTGCTTGAAAGGATATGTAGGGAAATATTTACTGTTTAATGTTATTTGTTGAGATAACATTAAAAAATAGAATTAATTAAGCCTTATAAGGGTCCATAAAGGGGAAAAATAAAGTATGAGAAAGGTGTAAATAAGGGGAATAGTCCTAGAAAAGTGTGAATCTTTATTACAAGACTTTCGAACACTTCAAAATAGGACTTCTTGATGTGTAAAAAGATGATTTTTAGGTGAATTTTAATAAATAGAGTCTAGAATAATGTGGAAATGTCCTACAACACTTCACAACACCTTAAAAAGACATTGTTATTTGAGTTTTGGTACCTAAATAAGCACGTTCAAGCCATGAAACAACATAAAATCCAAGCAACACAGTACCAACACCATGAAACAAGACCTAAAAGGGCATGAAAATGACAAGGGACCATTTTTCTATGACACATTTAGTCCCCACTTGAGTGAGAGGATGAACTTGCTTCAAACTCATACTAAAGTATCCATGAACATTGAGGGGAGGGTTTTAATGTACTTACATTAGGAAGATGGAATACAACAATCAAGAGGGATGATAAAGCCCCCAAGATAAAGATCCCATGGAAAACTAAACATAAGAGCAAAGGAACACATAAGTGTTGAAAAGAATTGGATGAATCTTCGATCACCAATCATCCTAGTTCTGAAAAAAGATCTAGGTTGATTGTTTGAAAAAGAGAATGTATACTCACTTTGGGGCTACACTAAGAAGTGTGAATGCATAATAAAATAATGGTAATATATGCCCCCCACTTTAAAGGAATTTCTACACATCATTATATAAGAAACTACTTGAAAGTAGAGAAGAAGAGAAAAAGAAAACAAAAAGAAAGCAAGACATGAGATCCAACTTGAAAAGCCCTATGCCAAGTCATATGTTTCAAAGCTAGGTTACGTCATGTCAAGGAAGAATGAAAAGAAAATAAAGAAAGAGGGTTGCCCCCTAGAAAAGAAAGCACACCAAACACATAACAGATCTATGGATTTGGGGTCAGTATGTTTGTTGTTGCAATGCTTTGATTAAGGATCTCAAACCTGTCATCATTCCCCAAAGAACATAGAACTAGAAGAATGACACAAAGAGAGTGAAAACAAAAGGAAAAGAAAGTTCGTTGTGGGTCAACATGGAAGAGAAATTGTTGTCTCGATGCCTTGCTTCATTCCCAAAAGGAAAACATAAGAGAAAAGAAAAAAAAAAGAAAAAGGAAAGAGAAAATGAAAAAGCTTTCAGGTCAACATGAAGGAGACATTGTGGTCTTGATGCCTTGCATCATCCCAAAAAGGAAAACAAAAAACAAAGAAAATAAAAAATACAAGGACCATTTGGGTCAACATGGAAGAGACATAGGGCGTCTCAATGCTTTACGTCATCACTAGAAGGAAAACACAAAACAAAAAAAAAGAACTAAGTGAAAAATGATGCACAACATATAGAAGAAGAGAGGTACAAATAGAAGAAGTGTACAAAGAGAGAGGACATTCAGTGCATGATATGGGGGAAAACGATACGCACAGGAAAGAAAAATGAAAGGAGATGAAAGAAAAGAGGCGAGGCAAAGGAAAATCAAGCATCTAATTGATCATCTTCCTCCCAATCATGATCATCACACTACAAGGGCGGTTGACTATATAATGGAGGAATTACAAGTGCCAAGCTAGGAGAATCACCAGGTTGTGCACTTGGTATAAGATATTTATTTTATAAGCTCATAGAAGAGGATAATACAAAATTCAAATCATTGTGCACCTCTTCATCAATTTTAGCAATCTCTTTGTCATCATCCTCATCAAGATTAATTATGACAAGAGGACGAAGATTAATTTCCAAGGAGGGGTGTATCAATAATGGTGGTTGGTGTATAATGTCAATTCACTAAGGTGATGGACTATCTTGTTGTGGGTAAGGAGGATTATTAAGAATGATTTATGTCAAAGGTGGAGATTGGTTTTCTTTATTTTTTCCATTTTTCATTTGTCTAGCTAAAAAATAAAGATGGCGGCGACCCTCTAGAGCACCCTGATTGTGTTTAATTTTGTTCTGAATTTGTATAGATGTAAAAGTGGATTGATCAACTATAAGCTCCTAAATGTCAAAAGGAATCAGATCGATCACTTTCTCCTTAGCTTTACTTACTTGTTTAATTCATGGTGGCAAGGTCAGATCAACGTCTCTTGGTCTTCTAGACAAGGAATTTGAAGGATCAGATTGTAAGGGGTTAAGTAAAGGGTGGTCATGGTCAGAGGAAGGTTGAATCATGGTCCCATCTATAATAGGAGATTCAATAGTGGACAGGTTGTATCAGGAAGAGATAATTCAGCTATCCTTTTGGCTTTAAACTTTTGATATGCTATGAAAAAGAAATTTGTTTAAGATGTTATAGATTCCATTGTTTCAGGCCAAAAGGCTTCAAGGGGAAAAATTTCCCTGAGAGGATAGGGGATTAAATTGACTATGATGGATAGTAAATATTTTTTTGTCATGTGGAAACTTCAAACACTTCTAAATCACTAAGGGGATTGCTTTTATTGAGCAAAGCCAAGGATGGCCTAGCCACAAATGAAATAGGTTAGATTGTGAAATAATACAAAATGTTACATCTAATGTGTTTTGGTCCTATTTGTAAGGGTAGCATGATCGATCTAATCATAGGGAATGCAAAACCATTGTGTTTCTTGATCCATGCAATTGCTTTATCATAAGTATCTTGATATAATTCATGTAATACCAAAAACTCCTCTGTGATCACATTGTCACCACAAGCGAGATCTATTAATATCCCATTAGTGAGCTTATGATAGATTCTACCAACTATGCAGAGAGGTTCATCAAGAAGCTTTGGAAGTATATCTTTGTCAAAAAAAGTGATATCAAGAGATTTAGTGGTTTGACCCTTACGAGGGATAATGCTTATCACGGCTACGAGAGTATCCATAGGACTAATATCAATAACCATTGGAGATATGTCATGTTGTTATGTGTGTGTATCAACAATAATTATATCAATTTTGGAAGGCTCACTAGCCTTGACAAATGAGGTAGTTTGTTTAGGCATAGGATTTGTGAAGATTTGTAAAATTTGGTTAGGGGGTGGAATAGACTTATTGCCTTGATCATTCACACCCATAATGGTCAATTCACCTGAATCAATGAGTTCTTGAACTAAATGTTTAATGCAACTACAATGCTCACTAGCATGGCCATTTTGATGATGAAAGTGACAATAAGCATTAGGCTTGAAGGTAGGTGGTAAGGATTGATTAGGATCAAGTGGGCAGACAAGTGGCAAAGTGAGTATGTGTTTTTAGATTAATTGGTTCATTGTTTGATGGAGGGTATTGGGTAAAGAAGTGAATTTGAGTATGTACAGGATCATCACAAAAAAATAGGCTCTTAAGTGGCAAAAAATTCAAAAAAATTAGAGTTAGGAAACTTTAAATAAAAATTTAAATAAGTTATCTATATTATTTTGAAAATATGTAAGAGTAGAATCTATAGAAAATTTAATGTAGTTTCTAAACTACTAGGTTTATTTTAAAAAAAGAAAAATCTATTTGGCAAAAATTTGAAATTTCAATGTAGTAATACTTCAATTTTAGGGGAAAAATAAGAAATAGGTATCTGTCTAACCACCTTAACAACAATAAAATAATAATATTTTTTTATAAGATTTTAGATATAAGTATAGGACTCATGTCCCAATGTGATGCATATTTTTTGTAATTTTTTTCCAAGTCAATAATTAATTATGAATTTTTTATTACAACTTTAAAAAACACAAAAAATCATATTTCTGACCACCTTAACTTTGATAAAACTTCATAAAAAATCATTTTTCTTTTCTTTAATCCTATATTATATGAATCATAGAATGTGGCACATTTTTTGGATTCAAAAAATGTGATACTGTTTGAAAGCTATGGATGTTTTTCAATCAACCTATCAATCAAGACTTTAGTTGTAATTCAAATAGAAAATGAATAATAATTATTTATTAAATTCAAGGTAAAGCATAATTTATATTGGTGGAAAGTTGATAATCTCCTTTAAAAACCATTTTCATTTCATCAATTTTGGGTGAAAAATAGTTGTTAGCCACATACCCTATAGATACCCATCATGATCCTAGACATACCTATTTTCTATTAAGATCCCCATAATTATAAGCCCCAACTATCTTGATAGTGGCCATGGAAGTTTGAATTTTTTGAGTTGGTTGTGGTTGCGGTTGAGAAGATGAATTGAATTGGAAAAATCCTCTGTTAGGTTTGTGAAAGTTTTAATTGTTATGATGGTTTTGGTTGTTGTTTTCAAGTTTGTTTGTTTAGCTAGAAGTGGAATCATGACTTGAAATTGACTTATGATATTCATAAATGAAGGGAATTTCATCATAGTTAACTTATCTTGAAGGTTTCTATGCAAGTTTTCAATAAACATCTTTTGCATATGTGCATCCAGAATCTTCACATTAATTTGAGCATACACAAATTGATAACATGAGATAAAATTAGTTATTTTTTGTCTATGTTTTGTCTACATCACATGAGGTTGGCCATTGTCTTTTTAGGTGTCATTTTAATTTGAAAGTGACTAATGAAATCTTCCACTAACTCATTGAAGGAGCTAATGGAATGATTAGGAAAGTTGGAAAACCAATCAAGGGCAATATCTTTCAAGGTCCTGGGAAATTTTTTGGCTAAAATTCTCTCATTAAGGACAAAATCACTACATAGAGCTTTGTAAGCATAAATATGGTTGACAAGGTCTTATTTTCCTCTATATTTCTCAAACTGAGGCATTTATATCCCTTGTGGCATCGAGGTATGTAAGATTTCTAAGGATAAAGAGTTGTTGTGGACAAGATATGTGGGTGGAGTGGTTTGATCTTGACTAAAGGTGGAAATTTAATGTTGCATGGAAGAAATAGTGTTAAGGATTTGTGTAATGACAGGATCAGGGTATGTAGGTTGTGATGGAAGAGAAAATGGTGATGGAGTCTAAGGGATGCTAGATGAGGTGAATGGAATGGTAGAAGGTGTAAAGGTAGTGGAAGGGATTTGTGATGCCATAAAAAGAAGGAGGCACATAACTAACCTATTGCATAGTTGCAATGACTTATGAACTAGTATAAGCTGGTATAGATGTAATGGTTGAAGGGGGAGGAACTTTAGGTGTGGCTTGACTTATAGGAATGTTGGTGGATGGAGGAGAGGCATGCTTATTATAAATTTTAGCAATTTTCTTCATCACTTGCAAGCCATCATCACTCTTTATTAATGAATGAAGGTTCTCAATGGAAAGTATAGCGGTAGAGGAAATGTTTTCCAGTGACAAATCTTGTTGTAAATGTGTAAAGTCCTCATGGATATTAATGACTTTTTCTTACAAAAGGGAATTGATTTGGTTGTCAACATTCATTGGATGGAAAGGAATAGTAGTGGTATTTTCAGGGCCTAATGTACCATTTTCTATACTAGGAGTAGGAGCTATTGAGATCCCAAGGTCCAAAATGAGAGTACTATCATGAGATTCCATGAGTCTAGAACTTTGTCTCACTAACATTTTATCAACTGAGCATCAAACACTCATGCAAGTACCACAAAGGAAGGGAGAAGGAAAATGCAAGATAACATAAGAGCTCTAAAATGCAAATAACAAAAATTTTACTAACTGTAATAGAGATGTATCTATAGAAAACAGTAACATAAACAAATGCCAGAAAAATGCCAGAAATACTGTCTAAAAAGTGCAAAGCGACTGATTCGCCCTAAGTGGTGAATGAGCTCCAAGATGCAAATTTTTTTATGTTTTTTATAAATTTTGAATGATTCTAAATGCAATAAAAAATGTAATTAATTATGCAAAATGCAGATTTTTTAGTTTTTGAATGATATGTAATGCAAAAATGAAATCTAAACCAAGTTTTCACTAATACAATATGAAAAGTCAAAAAATACAACAAAAAAAAGTCCTAATTGAATGTTAATGCAAATATAATCTAGGATGCAATATGCAAATGAAATGAAAATTTTTCAATAGTTGGGTTCACAAAAAATGTGACAGATTTTTGGTACCCAATTGGCTACTCTTGCACTTCTAGGGTCTTTCACCTAAAAGGAGAGATCGGGCCACAAAATGCTTATGTAACACTCAATTTAGGATGTATGTTATGTTGTATGATGTAAATGAACAAAAATAAATGCAATTGATTGACTAAGATGATTGATTATGAATGCAAAAGTGCAATTTAAGTAATGTTTGAAAACACATTGTGATATGCAAATAACTATGAAAATGAAAGAATTATGCAAAAGAGAAAGCAATAAGTTAAATATGAGTGCACCTAAAAAAATTATGATAAATCTAGAGTGTCTAGAATGCTGACTGAATTTACTGAAATTTCAAAGTGGGACTCATTTGCCTAGGGTGGCGAACTAGTCATCCTCTAGGTAAAAGTTGTCATAAACAGGTTTCTATCTGTCGAGAGATGAAATCTGATGAAATCACTTTTAGGCCTACAAAATGGGACTCATTCAACAATGGTGGTGAGTCATTCCACCTACAAGAATCTTCAAATTTAGGACTTGATTATGTGAGATTAGATCTGCAATTCTATTCTATACAGGTATTTTCTTCTAAAATTGTCAAATTTGGGGATGAAAATGACTTTTGGTTGATGATTTTATTTTAATCACCTAATTTACTTGTTCTCCACTTTTCAACACCAAAATAGCTATTAAATTTTCATATACAAGTCAAACCCTTGAAGATGCAAATCTAAAGTAATGCCAATGGCTGCTCCAAAGTGGTTGAATAGTGTTTGAATGTTTGAATGAATAGGTGGATAAGTGAACTTGATGAATAGAGATTGTAGGAGATTGCTTGAATGAATTAGAAGATGTAAAATGAGGTGAAAATAACTTATTTATACACACTTGTGCCTTAGTAACCATTCATAGCACATCACAGGTTGACATTAAACATTTTTGAATAAAATCCCAAAAGGAAAATTGAAATATTTTGAATTTGACACCAAGGGGGACTCATTCACGACCTATGGTGAATGGTTCCCACCTAGGAGCTAGAAATGTGTGTTAGGAAATATGTAGTGTTTAATGTTATTTGTCAGGATAACATTCAAAAATAGACTTAATTAAGCCTTATATGGGTGTAAATGGGACAAATAAAGAATGAGAAAGGTCTAAATAAGGGGAATATTCCTAGAAAAGTGTGAATATTTATTACAAGACCTTACAACACTTCAAAATAGGACTTGTTGATGTGTAAAAAGATGATTTTTAGGTAGATTGTAATAAATAGAGTCTAGAAGAATGTGGAAATGTCTTACAAAACTTCACAACACCTTCAAATGACATCATTCTTTGAGTTTTAGTACCTAAATAATAATGTTCAAGCCATGAAACAACATAAAATCAAAGCAAAATAATTCCAACACCATGAAACAAGACCTAAAAGACCATGAAAATGACAAGAGATCATTTTTCTATGGCACATGTTGTGATCTTAATTTATTTCATTTGAAGTGTATTTGTTTGTCATGGATATGTGCTTTGGAAAGTTGTGGAGATCCCTAAAATCCTTGGAAGATGTGTCAAGCTATGCTTTTGAAAATGACCCTACCGAAATTGAACTTACTCATGCTCACTCACCTCCTAAAGCATGTCCTCCTTGTGATGTTGACATCATTGGAGAAGATGATGACAACAAGAATACATTCCTAAACGATTGTCTTAACAACCTTGAAGTGAATGCATCCTTTTATCCATCAATGAAACAACCAAATCCCCCTATAATACCACCTCTTGAGATTTTTGGTTACATACATCCTGAAACCGAAACAAAAGTTACACCTAAGTACCCTTCACAAAGTGAACCTACCTCCTCTAAACAAGCAAACACTCAACCATTTTATGATAATAAAGTAACAAACACTCCAATCAATCTTGAAGAAACACATAGAAAAGGATTCACAATTTTGAGTAAACAAGGATGTGATACAACAAATGAACATGAAATTCATCAACTCATATAGAAAATATCAATTAATGAAAACACAAAAGGGTTAGGATATCAAGATGCCCCTCATAATATACAACCTCCTAGATAATACTTAAGACTTCATAGTGATGGTATGGTGATTTTGGATTCTCCCCCTAATATGAATGTCCTTCCTAAAGAACAACCAATGATCCATAATAGTGACAATGTCATGCCTCAAACTTTTTCTCTATTTGATTTTACTTTACATAGAACTAGAAATTGAATCTGTGGTAGAATAACTAGTGTGATTTTTGAATGATAGAATAAATGAATTTAATTTTATTCTAGAAAATGAAATGTGATTTAATTATTATTTAATTCAAATGATATAGTATAGAAAGTGATATATATTAGAATGAAGAATTGAATTTCTTTGATTTATATTTTTGGACAATAACCTACTAATGGCTGCCTAAGTTTACATGACATGTAGGCTTGCCAAAGACCAAGAGTGTGGTTGAGGTAGAGGATATTAGCCATCTATAAGGGTTAAGTGGGAATGGAATCTCTCGCATGGACAAATCATGTAGTAACATATTAAAATTACATTTAGAAATTTATTTAATTAGTTGTTATATTTTTTTTACTTGCATTATTTATTTAAATTAGATAGTGGAAATTAAAATGCATAAAATTAAAAAGATAAGTTTATTTTATTTTATTTCTTAATTGATGCTTTATCGAAAAATTAAAAAATTGGTTATTTTATTGAGATAATGTACTTTGTTTGGCAATAAAAATGATATTTATTTTGTTTAAATAAAGATGATTTGTTGCATAGGAAAGAAAATCTTCTTTTTGTTTTTAAAATAGATTTATTAGAAATATAGAATAAAAGGAGATAAGAGAAGATTTTTTTTAAAAAAGAGATAAGACAGAAGTCAAGAAAAGATAGAAAATATGAGAAAAGAGGGAAAAATTAGAAAACAAAAATAGAAAAAAAAAGGGAAAACAAGCTAGAAGAAATAAATAAAAATATATAAAACTCTTATTTTCCATACAAAGGAAATTCATTCTAAAAACTCATTATTCTCTTATCTTTTGATTTCTCAATCTCTCTCTGTGCAAAAATAATACAAAAATTAGAACAGTGAAATTTAAATAAAAATCGAAGGTGAAGAAGTGGAATAAGGAAGAATAGAGCAAGAAACAACAACTAAATCAGAACATATTGTCAAATTAGCATTGGACTGTAGGTTTTAATCATTTATTTTTATGAAGTTTTATTTTAGCTATCTGTGTAAATGATTCATTTTGCTTCCATGAGAAAAGATTTAAATTTTCTTGTTAGATAATTATCTTGAAAATGTGTATTATTTTCTTGTAGAATACCCGTCTGACTTTGTTTTCCTTAGGAAACCAATTAAGTTTTGTATTTTTGTTAAATTTTGATTCTATATAATATATTTAACTATAAATGTCTCCCCACTATAATTTCTATCTAAGATTAGAGATTGAATAAAATTTCCCTATTTTATTTATGACTATGTCAAATGATATATAAACATTTTTAAAAAAATACAAGTTTTATTTGATATAAATTATAGCCTATATTGGGAGGGTTGTGGAGAGGAAAACAACCTCTCCATAGGCCATGACCTATGGAGAGGGTGCTTCCCTCCGTACAAGGGTTGTTCCCATGTGGGAGCAACCACACCTCCTCACCCTACAAACATAGCAACTCAAACTTATATTTATATTTTCTATTGAAAACTATGTTAAAAAATTTGCCTCCTTTACATTGGAGTATACGACACTTCAAATACATTCTTTGTCAAACTTTAAATTTATTTTTGATTTTTTTTAATAAACTCCAAATTCTAGGAAATATGCCTCTAGCTACTTCAGACAATTAGATAAGGAT